>JAKUAA010000025.1:0-174144 GCA_030579055.1 Candidozyma chanthaburiensis
TTTTTTTTTTTTTTTTTTTTTTTTTTTTTTTTTTTTTTTTTTTTTTTTTTTTTTTTTGTAATTTTTCTGAAATTCGATTCGGTTGAATGAGTGCATCAGATCGCAGCATCATCAAAACTCTATGACGCTGGGCATTTTCAAATAGAACTGATGCAAGGCTTTGGCCAGTTATTGGTTCTGGGCCTGGCCATTAAACTGCTGCGGAGGGCCGTTGAATTGAGGTGGTCCTTGCAAGTGTGGTGGGTAGCCGTACTGAGGAGGGAATTGCCCGTACTGGGGGTATTGGGGCACACCTTGAGGGATCTGTTGACCGTTGAAGTGTGGCTGTGGTGGCTGGGGTGGTTGTTGCGGCTGTTGTGCTTGCTGGGCCTGTTGGGCCTGCTGAGGATGTTGTTGTTGAACCTGCTGTGGAGGTGGCTGTTTGAATTGGGGAGGAACTTGTTGAGGAGCACCTTGGGGCAAACTTGGAGGAGGTGCCTGAGGTTGGCCCTGATATTCGTAGCCATTCTTCCTGTTATCTCTAGTCTTGGGCAACTCTTCAAGCTTGAATGGCTTGGGAATAGTTTCCTCGTTCTCGTTGACGTAAAGGGATTTGTCAATGGTTGCTGGAATAGGCTTGATCTCCGTGCCCAACTCCTGCTCAATCTTGTATAAATTGTATCTGTCATTCCAGGACATCAAGTTAATGGCCAAACCCAAGTGGCCGAATCTTCCGGAACGACCAATTCTGTGCAAGTAGGTTTCAGCGGTTTTAGGGAAGTCGAAGTTAATCACCACGTTCACAGCTTGCACGTCGATACCTCTGGTCAACAAGTCGGAACAGACCAAGTTACGAACTTTTCCTTGTCTGAATTCGTGGAAAACCTTGTTTCTAGCGGACTGGGGCATTTTAGCGTGGGAGTAGTAGCACGAGTAGCCCAACTCGGTGATTTTTTTGGCCAACAACTCGACTCTGTTGGTGGAGTTACAGAATATGATCGACTGGTTGATTTGCAACTTGCTGAAAAGAGTGTTCAAGCAGTGCAACTTTTGTTTTTCCTCGACGAAGGCGTAGAATTGGGAAATACCTCTCAAGGTCAACTCGTCCATCAAGTTAATCTCGTATGGCTTGGTCAAATGCTTATCCATGAAGGACTTAACGGCGTAAGGAAAGGTGGCCGAGAATAAAAGAGACTGTCTGCCTGGGGGGAAGAAGGAGAGAATTTGTTCAATGACATTTCTGAACTCTCTCAGCAACATCTTGTCGGCCTCGTCCATGACGAAAAGTGGACATTCGGACAAATCGGCGATGTCTCTGGAAGCCAAATCCAAGACACGGCCTGGGGTACCCACGAGGACGTGCACGGTTTCATTCAATCTCAAGATATCGTCTTGCAAGTTGGTACCACCGGTGGTGACCATGCACTGAATGCCCAAGTGCTTTCCCAAAGTCCTGACCACCTGGGAAGTTTGCAAGGCCAATTCTCTGGTGGGCACGAGTATCAAAGCCTGGATCTTATTGAGCTTGGGTTTCACCTGCTGCAAAGAGGGAATCACAAAAGACGCGGTTTTACCCGTTCCGTTTTTGGCTCTGGCCAAAATATCTCTGCCTGCAAGCGCCATGGGGATCGACTCCTCCTGGATGGGCGAGGGCTTCTCGAAACCAGCTTCGAAAATGCCCATTAACAATTCTCTTTTCAAGTTGAAGTCCTCAAAGGCCTTGCCGTGTGTCGTCAACACGTCTTCCGTCTGCACTCTGGTATCCTTAGCAGGAACATTTAGCTTTGATTTCCAATCTGACATTGTGTGTGGATTTATTATGTGAATATGGTTTTTGGTTGTAGATGAGAATTTAGGTGTTCGTTGAAATCTTTCAGAGGTGGTGCGTGCACGCCCTGGACATCCAGACACCTCGTTTTGGGATAGCCTTGCAAGTGGAGTGAACAGTTCAGGGATTATGTCGATTTTGTTGTGAGCTCTGTGGGATTCGTCTGGTTTGGTTATTCATGAAAATTGCGATCTTCCCGCTGTTTCAGAGAAATGTTGTGAGTTTTCAAGAGTGCTAGAAAGGAAGGTGGGGTGGCTGGGAAAAGACTCTTGGACCAAATCGAGAGCGTTGGATAAAGGCGGGTTCACAAAAATGTCGTTTAGGTGAGTTCTGTTTCTCGAGTAAGCTTTCACATCTAGTCCTTATGTTCTTTCTCTAGGAAGTTTTTGAGTCCCTTAATTACAAACAGAGAAAAACCAGCTTCCAGACATGCATAGCTTGACCAAACTCCGATTTTGTGATGGATGTATTGAAAGCCCATTTCATCCTCGAAAGAAGCGAACAAAAAATAGACTCATCATCAGTTTTTAGGACTTTGTCATTTGAAAGTATATGTGGACTCGACGTCACTTGCATCATCCCAAAAGGCGAACCTGAACGAAATTGTCCTCTGTATCACACAAAAAACTTTTGAATTTATTCTTTATAGATATTTTACAGTTTGGTTTTACAATTTTTTGTAGAATCTGCAAAATAAGCAAACTTTTGGGTTCTGAAATTGTGCATCATTTTTTAGATTTTCACTCAATATTTATGAACACCCACATTATGCAAATGCTAAAACAGCCATAAAAATCTGATTTAGCATCAAATACGCTTTTAAGTTAAGAATAAATGGAATTCGCCTACCAAAGATACCTTTGTCGATTTCACAAGCTTACAACTGATATTGGAGAGGAACTCCACAAATGATACGAGAAGTCGAAACACCAATCCAAACTAATGCATAATAAGGTTTTGAGCAGTACATCTGAAGCAATGATCGAAAAAGCCTTCAACTCGCCGTGACTATAGAAACCGTATCGTATTCCTCGTATGGTGGATTTCTCCTTGCAACTTACATCCCCTTCTTAGATATTCGATGAGCTACAAACCGCCAGTCCTCTCAAAAAGCACATTTAGGGAAACAACTTCGCTTCAATCAAACAGCATGGTTACACACCCGCCTTGGGTCCGACAAATTTCTACCCATCTATTCGAGTCTATGTACAACATCTGCCGTTGGAAAGCATGAAATGCGCTTTGCTGGAAACAAAGTGACCCAAACGAAACTCTTTTAGCATGTACGCCTTCTCAAGAATCTCAGGACCACTGCTGTTCCAAAACATTAACGGGTGTTCAATGCCGTTTCCGCAATGACCGAGAGATGACTGACTTTCCCAACGGCGATTCCTCATTTGTCGCCCCGTATTCACCTGTTTTATTCCTCGCGATCTCTGTCTCTCCTTTCCAGTCCTTCCTCTTCCAGACCTCCTTTACCCCATTCTCTGTTTCATTCAACCCCCACCCATCACCTCCGGATCGTGTTTCAGCAAGAAATCACACATCTGCTGCTCGACCCCAGCCTCCTCAAGCTTCAACCGCATCTGCAGCATCACCGTCTGCTCGTTGGTCCGCACAAGAAGCTGGTTCTTCACCATTTCTTCCTGGCTCAAATTGAACGGATACACACAATTTTCACCCAAACACACCAAAACAGCCATCGACGGTGAAAGCAAGTTCTGCCGTAGTTCTGACTGACACAATGGGCAGGACATGGGTTCTGTGGTTTGTAGTAAGTGTAGCAATTAGATGAGCATCGCACTGCGAATATCGACTACTACCTACTACACCATGAGACTATCACCAGAGAAAGTCCGGGACCTCCAGGGGTCCACGGCCAATGTCCGAAATATATGCATCTTGGCCCACGTGGACCATGGAAAAACGTCTCTTAGCGATTCACTTTTAGCCACCAATGGTATCATTTCCCAAAGAATGGCAGGAAAGGTCAGATACTTGGACTCGAGAGAAGACGAGCAATTGCGTGGAATCACCATGGAGCTGTCGGCCATTTCGCTTTACTTTAAAGTCATGAGGAAGAAGGAGGGCTCGGAGGAGGCCGAAGTCAAGGAGCATCTCATCAATCTAATCGATCTGCCTGGACACATTGATTTCTCGTCTGAGGTATCCACAGCATCACGACTTTGCGACGGGGCGGTTGTTTTGGTGGATGTTGTTGAAGGCGTTTGCTCCCAGACAGTCAATGTGCTCAGACAGTGCTGGGTGGATCGCTTGAAGCCGCTTTTGGTGCTTAATAAGATGGACCGTTTGATCACCGAGTGGCGCTTCTCGCCGTTGGAAGCGTACCAGCACATTCTGCGGCTTGTAGAGCAAGTGAACTCGGTGATTGGCTCGTTCTACGCCGGTGACAGAATGGAGGATGACATGAAATGGAGAGAAGCCGGAGCTGAGGGCGAATTTGTGGAAAAGTCCGATCAAGATCTCTATTTCTCGCCAGAGAACAACAACGTCATTTTTGCCTCGGCCGTGGACGGCTGGGCCTTTTCTATCAACACGTTTGCAAGGATCTACCTGGCCAAGCTCGGCTTTTCCCATGCTGCCTTATCCAAAACGCTATGGGGCGAGTTCTACTTGGACATGAAGACCAAGAAGATCATTCCGGGCCTGAAGTTGAAGTCTTCGCAGTCTTCGCTCAAACCGCTTTTTGTCTCGTTGGTGTTGGAGCAGATCTGGAATATCTATGATGCATGTCTACTAAATCGGGACGACGAGAAGCTCGACAAGATTACCTCCAAGCTCGGCTCCAAGCTCTCACCGCGTGATTTGCGTTCCACAGACCACAAGGCCTTGCTTAATCTGATCATGTCACAGTGGATTCCATTGAGCCATGCGCTTCTTGGGGCGGTTATCGAGTACTTGCCCAATCCTTCCGACGCACAAAACCAAAGAATGGACAAGATTTTGGACGAGTGTATCTACAGCGCTGTTCCAGAGAAGTCTCGAAACGAGTTGCTCGACGAAGCGTTTAGGAAATCGCTTGGAGCATGCGATTCAAACTCGCCTGAGTCTCATACCCTCGCCTACATCTCCAAAATGCTCTCGATTCCAAATTCCGAACTTCCCAAGGAGGCTACAGTGGTGCCCAGTGCCGCTGAACTCCAGGAAAGAAGCAGGAAGGCTCGTGAAAATGCCAAAAAAGTTTCAGACGCAGCGGCTGCTTTGGCAGAAGCTCGATTGGAGCAGGAAGATGGCGGGGAGATTTACCTCGAAACTAAGCCCGACCAGTTTCAGTGGGAGTTTGAAGAGGACCCCGACGAGGAGGAGGAAGAAGAATTGGAGAAAGAGACTTTGGTCGCTTTTACCCGAGTGTACTCAGGCACGTTGTCCCGAGGCCAGAGAGTTTGCGTTGTTGGTCCAAAATACGATCCTGCTTTGGGCAAAAACCACCCCTCCAATATTGAGCAGCTTCAGGAGGATATCGAGATCCAGGACCTTCTTTTGATCATGGGCCGAGAGTTCGTCAGGGTCGACTCCGTGCCTTCTGGTAATATTGTTGGTTTAGTGGGTTTGGGGGACCTTGTTCTTAAGAACGCTACTATCATGTCTGCTGTGCCTGAGGACAAGCCATACCTCAACTTTGCATCCACAGCGACCTTGATCCACAACAAACCCATCATGAGAGTGGCTATTGAGCCAGACAATTTGCTCAAATTGCACAAACTCGAGAAAGGCTTGGACTTGCTTACAAAGGCAGACCCTGTTCTTGAGTGGTATATTGACGACGACTCCGGTGAGCTTATTGTGTGTGTTGCTGGTGAGTTGCACCTAGAGAGGTGTCTCAAGGACCTTGAAAGCCGCTTTGCTCCAGGGTGTGAAGTGGTGATCAAGGAGCCTGTTATTCCGTTCAGAGAGGGATTGAATGCGGAGGCTAAACCTTCAATCACGAAAGAAGAGCTTGAAGAGGGTAGTGATGCCGAGGAAGAGGTGGAAGAGGACGAGGTTGACTTGCAGATTGACGTATTTCCGTTGCCAGACGAGGTGACTGCGTTTTTGAACAGGAGCGAGGCAGAGATTAAGGAAGTGGTCAATGCAAGACTCACTTACACGCCCGATGAGTTTCAAAAGCACACTGCGCCCTTCTACGAGAAAATGGTTTCCGTTCTCGAGGAGCATTCGCTTCCTCGCGAGGTTCTTGAGATTTTTGGTTCGCCTACGTCTTTCGTGGGCAATATCATCAATTTTGGTCCCAAAAGAGTAGGTGCCAACATTTTTGTGGAAGCACCAAGCAACGGCGAGCAGTTCCGTCGTGCTTTGGTTAAAGAGAACGAGGAGGCCAGCAGATTCGAATTCGAATCTAACGTCTTGGCGGGATTCCAGTTGGCTATGCACGAAGGCCCACTTTGCTCTGAGCCGGTTCAGGGCACCATTGTGGTTCTCCAGAAATCGTACAGGCCCGAAACGGAGGAGGTATTGCTCAATTTGGCGGGCAGAATTCTCAAGCAAACCAAGCAACTTATCCACAAAGGATTCCTTCTCAATGCTCCAAGGCTCTTCCTCGCCATGTACACTTGTGAGATCCAGGCGTCGCCCGAGGTGCTTGGAAAAGTCTACGTTGTGATTCAAAAAAGAGGAGGCTCGATCATCTCCGAGGAAATGAAAGAGGGAACGCCATTCTTCACGGTCAATGCCAGGATTCCCGTTGTGGAGGCATTTGGGTTTTCCGAGGAAATCCGCAAAAGAACCTCGGGTGCAGCCAGCCCCCAGCTTGTGTTTGACGGATTCGACATGCTCGACATTGATCCCTTCTGGGTTCCACACACCGAGGAAGAGCTCGAGGAGCTAGGAACCTTTGCTGAAAGAGAGAATATCGCCAGACGATACATGAACACGATCCGGCGGAGAAAGGGCCTTTTTGTTGACGAAAAGGTGGTCCAGAACGCCGAAAAGCAGCGGACGTTGAAAAAGGACTAAAAAAGTAAGTAGCTGGGATTTTCGTTATAGTTGATTTAAACCTCCATCACGGTTGCAAATGTGCGCATTGCACCTAAGTAAAAAAATTACTAACAAAGTAGCTCAAGCCACACAGCAGCGCAATCCCGAAATGAACACCAAAGAGGCCGTTCCTGGGCCGCAGAAACAAACCGAGAATATTCTGGAAGCTCAGCGAAGACTGGAAACCCAGCGCAAGTTGGAGTTCATGACCATGGTGAGGCGAAACATGGAGAACCGAAAGATGAAGGAACCCGGCAACGGCAATTTCCTGCCCTTTCCCAAGGAGGAAAACCCGTTGAAGATGGGCTTTGCGCTCGAGGAAATCAAGCTAATAAAGCAGGAGATGAAGAAGATGATTCTGACCATCGGACTCAAGGATGTGGTGAGTCTACGGGATACCGATGAGATCATGAAGCTCCAGCAGAAGATCGCCGAGGTGGAAGGTGAGAGGCATAACGGAGGAGGCTTCTCTCTATATGGAACCAACGATGAGGAGGGGCTTCATGACGGAAACATGGACGAGTATGAAGACTACGAGGATCTAGAACAGGACGACTACGACGTGGACGAAATCCCGCAAGACCCAAAGTTTCTGTATGACTATGCCCCCACGCATCACATTGAAGTGGAGCTTTCCGACGGCCCGCCGGGAGAAAACAGAAACCGAGACGATGAGCCCAGTTGCGAGTTCACCTTCGAATACGACCGCAACGGCAAGCTCGTACCCACATACTGCAACGTGGAGGAGCAGCTTCGATTCATGAACTTGAGGGAGAAGCAGGGCCGTGTGGAGGCTGTGGACGAGACAGGGAAGAAAAAGAAGAAGAAGAACAGTAAGAAGAAGAAGAAGGCTGCAGGGACCACTCAGGCGCCTCAGCAAAGAATGGACGAAAACACGGGGTGTCTTTTTTGCCAGTACGAGTCGTTTTTCGGCGTCAAGCCCGTGCACATGATGCGGTGGTATGACCAGAAGGTGATGAACGAAGAAAGACACCGCCAGAAGGTGCGAGAAAAGCTTGAGAAGGCCAAGCTGAAGGCGCTTCAACGGCTGCAGCCGGGGTATCGTGAGGAGGCTCTCGATGAAGGCGACGATCTGGACGTCAGCAGGTCCACCGTTGTGGACCAGGGAAACGAAAACTAACTTATATAACGAATTACGAGGATCTGAGTGGATGTAGGGATGGGAGGAGGATTGGGAGCAGTGTGATTGTAATGTTGGGAGTTGAAGTGGTGGGATTATAACATGATCGAAAGAGGTTACCTTGGTGTTAGAGATATATGTGATGGAGGGACTGTAATAGGGGGAAGGTACCAAAGGGAACATAATAGAGGGACAATAACAGAGGGACGAAAAAAAGAGAATTTTTCTAGTTGCAGCGTTCAATGATAAGTTGGTGGAGTTGGTTGGAAGCTGACGAGATGGCAATATTCTTATAAATGGTCTCTACGAATCGGATGAAAAACAGTAATCTTGCTTAAGTCATGCCGTCTTCAGTACTTCTGGATCTGTTCGGGTCTCCCTTTGCTTGACTCAATCGTGAATTGACAGCCTGAGGCCATCTTCTCTTTTCCTTTAACAACCCAGTAAGCAAAGAAATCGAGCTATCCATGACTTGTTTTCAAGCGAATCCAGCTAGCAACACAATTCATCCAATTTCGGCTTACGTCAGCCTTTCCCAACAATCTGTCGAGTTGGGGGGCCTTCTTTCTTGAAATGCCTTGTTAGCGATGGAAATGAGTCTTTTTAGATTCTTACTACTTTGCTGACCTAGGCGTGGAGTCTCGAGAGGGGAGTCTCTCTTATCGATACCAAGAGCATCCAAGTTTCGACAGGATCACACAAGACATTTCCCTCAAACCTTTCAAACCTTGAAGTTGCCTAAACTCACGTATCAATAAAAGCGTATTGAGAATACCAGTGCACACAGAAAAGCCCACCTAAACCACAAAATTCAACTTAGCGTTTCACCTCAAAACAAAATAGATCAATCAAAACAAACTACCGATCAAGCCGAATTATCGATCAAACTAATCAAAAGTCCAAATCCAAAACCACGTCCCTGTCACACCAGTGCAACGTTGCATCCGTGCGAACATCAACACTCATTATCAACACTCACCTCAACCAACTACACCTTCCACAATGTTTGCCAAATCGGCCACACCGGCTACGCCAGTGAACAGACCCAAATCCCATATTTCCGACTCCGTCACGTGGGTCAAAGAATGGTACAACCCGCTTGAATACGGTTCTGGCGGTCCAGCTTCATTGAAGTTGAAGGGCTGGGTAAAGACAAACACAGCCAGTGCTGAAAACGCCGCTCCAGAGGTGGACCCTGCAGGAGCTTTCAACTTGGAGGCCAGCCAGTACTTGCAGGATCCTGTGGTGGTGGAGGTGGCCCAGGAATTGCCTGAGGACCCTGAACAGAATAAGGACTTGAGACTGGCCTTGAGTATGGATAAGAAGGACGACCAGATCTCGTCGCTTTCTGGCTTGGGAATGTGAGATATGTGTATAAAAAAGTTCATTGATCAATGAGGCTGTAGGGGCAGGTGGATGAAGAGAGAAGACGTCAAAAACTAGGATATTTTGGAGGATCGTGAAAAACACAGCAGGAGCGGCGGCTTTGCCTGACTCAACTGAGTCTGCTTCTATGAAATACCAAATTGATTATGCGTCAATTCTATCGATATAGAATCTCTTCTGAACTCTAGGCTGAATTAAAGCTGCCTTTAGCACCGATTTGGTTCTACTAGCTACACCTCTAATCACCAGATTAGAACACTAACCTCAATGCCCCAAATAACATATAACCATAAAGATGTACCAGTTTCTGCAAATAAGGCCAATATCGGCCTAATAAATTCACCTCCATTACACTCAATCGTACCCAGAAAAGGCTACTTTTAAATTTCTATTGATGCGATGACGTTTCCGACGCCAATTCTAGTTAAGCTATGCAGTGGGCTCCCCGGAAGCTTTCTTGACCGTGTAGAAACACACAGACCTCTTTCCCTCTTCCACAAGGTCCCGGAGCCAGAGGTCCTTTTCGAGAGTCCAGACCTCTTCGGGGTCCACTTTATGGCCCTGTTTCTGCAACCAATTGTACCTCAGCTTGACCTGTCGAAGCATAGGGATTTTCGAGCTAGCAGAACTGCCGCCAATGACGAAAAATACACTATTCTCGGGCAAAGACTGCCACACGTCTTGAAGCTGCTTGTTGAGCTTTGCTTTTTCTTCATGTAATCCGTTCCTCGGGTACTCAGAGATTTTGCAAAAGACAACCTTATTTCTTTTCGTTGCTTCTCCGACCATTTCGCCCACTTTATCGTCGCTGACACTCAAATGCTGGTCCACAGTCTCAGCACCATAAGAAGAGATGTTCCAGTCGGTCATGGATTTATCAATAACGGCCACGGGATTACTTCCCTCATTGCTGAGTCCCATTGAAATTAGACACGATTCCGGTTCCTGGCCGTAAAAAAGGCCAGATGAAAGCTTCAACTTCACTAAATCCAAGCACGCAATGCAGTCTTCCACCGAAGAATGGCCTCCACCGGTGGCCTCTCCCGCCTGGATCTCCCGGCCAAGATACGTAGTTGTAAGCCACTTGAGGCTGGCTTTGAAGGGCTTTTTGCGTGGATGGTCGAAGATCACACAAGTATCGACGATTCTGGCATGGGACATTTTCAAGACGTTGAGGTCAAACAGCAAAGAGTGGCCCACAAGTGTATCCGAAGACGAGACCAACTGGAGGAGCTTTTCACGCACATCCTCTTGTGTGGTTGTGGCCTTGGCCATATAATCCTCGGTGATACCAGAAAATTTCGTTTTGTAGTCCACAATCTCCTCCTTTGGCTTCACGTACTCATCGTATACCACAGCACCGCTGTAGTCCACAAGAGAGATTCGGGCCAACTGGCGGCCTTTCCGTGTTTCACAAAACTCACAGTCTAATGCTAGAATTCTCGGTTCGTGATCAAGCGGTTCAGTCTTGAACCAGTCCTCGGGAAGTTCCTGGCCAGAACCGGGAAAGTGCCTGAAATCGTGATCCATCCAGTCGGGCATCTTCACGAGCAAATCGTCAATGGAAATCGGGGTATTTTGCAGAGACTCCATCAACTCCTCCTTGGCTTTGCGACCTATCTTTTCACTTAACAACGTGCGTTCCGTGGAGAAGATCTCCATGGCTTTACCAGGAAGCCTCAACGGGACGACCTCGTCAAAATTGTCTCCAAAAAAAGAGAGCTTTCCTGTCCTAGCTTTATCAAGAGGAACCGCCGTTTCTAAATGGCCAAAGTCGTCTCTAAGAAGTCCTGGAACGAGACAAATCACGACATTGGAAACCTTCTCCTTGTGCTTCAACGTGAATCCGCCTTTCTTCTTTACCACAGTCCCCCCAGCAAGCTCAATGGCTGTGGATCTGATTGTAGGAATAACCAAGTGATCGCTTTGGAGTTTCAATTCTGGAGAAGCTTGCATTTTCTTAAGTTTTCGTTTGTGGACTTTTTGCTTTTTTCTAGGAGGCAGAGTACCACCCGGACTCTCTCCATTTATACTGGACGATGGGGCCTCGGTTTCATTGGTACCCATTAAGTATGCAAAGTTGAGCTTGATATCGCGATGCGATGTAGTGCAAGACTTACATAAGAGCTCATCAACGATGCAACAGTATGGCCCTTTTTGCGTCTATTTACCTACATGTGTAGCATTTAAGTCCAATAGAGCAGACTAGAGTTGCTAAAATTGGGGGCTCAATGAAGGCCATACAGATACGGTTAGATTCCTCATCCTAAACGCATGCTAGTGGGCCACGGCGTTTTATTGTTTGAGAAGACGACGATGGGGCTCTGTTTGTTGGGGCTCATGAACGTTTGATGTTTTTTTAGCACATTGGTCCGAAGGAAATCTCTATGATGTAGTTCGGAAACTTATGAGCCATTGGACAAGTCAGTAAAAATCAATTCCAGACCGAAGTTCTCTACTGCGTAAACCCTTCTCCGTATCTGTGGTAGAATGTTTGCAGAGGCAAAAGGCCCGATTTGGGACTGAACTTCAACTTTGTCTGTTTTTGAACTGAAGAGGTTACGCGAAGTCGATGCTCTTGTGATGTAAGTGAAAAAGCTGAGTTAGTCGTCTCTTTCGAGATCTCATCGGTAATACTGTCTCTGTAATGACTTGAAAAACGCTCGATTTTTGCAATACTTGGATATTGCCATTATCAGACCGTATACGCCACGGCATGCCCATGCACATTCTCTGGGTTATACAACAGTAGTTTGCACCTTGTGGAAACAGACGAGGCACGCTGCCTGCTTTGAAAAGCCTAGAAATTTGAGAAAGCTTCTGTCAAAGTCATCGCCAACAAATCGTCGTAGATTTTTTGAGAAATTGGGCACCATTTCTTGGAAGAAGGCTCATCTTGGAAATGGCCAGTAGATGGACAACATTGTAATGCACCTCGAGGTTTCAACACCAAGCTAACCACACAACGAGCTTTGATTCCATTCAAGTAGCGGCGTGGAAAAGATAGTGATGCTGATCGTGGGAGATTTTTATGTCAAGGCCGTTTTTGACAAACTATCAATATTCAATGGCAATTGAGCTGGTGAGAAAAGAGTTAATCTTCATGCCTTGGACTGAAGCAAAGAAGGTATCAAAGCTTTCAGAATCTGACTTCTTCATCCTTCCTCCCTCAACTGTGATTTGGCATACCCTGTAACCGCTTTGTGTACACCAATTGAGCTAAAAGAGAAAATGAGTCGGTACAACTTGATTGCGTACAACAAGTTCAATTGAGCCTGGTGCTAAAAACAAACCACTTCCTGTTCATCAGCACATCCTTCCGGTTAGCCTTTCCTTTGCCTACTTCTGTAGGACCGCTTGCATCTTCTTCACGAAATCTTTATATGTTAATGGTGGTGGAAGCGGAACAACTTCAGGGTCCTCTTCAATCCCAACCAACGCTTTGGCTCGACTCAAAAATGCCTCTTCATCGCCTTTTAGAAACTCCTCATAGATATCGTCCAACTCCTCCATCTTGACCTCCAGGTCAAGCAAACTCCAATCTTCTCTTCGAACTATCAGCTTGGCGATAATCTGAATCTTGTTCCACAGGTCCCAGCCAAGGGCGAGCCGCTGGTGTAATTCAATGTTGTCAGTCACATTCTCACCTTTGGATGCAAAAATATGCCTTTCTGCCTCCTTGAGGTCACCTCTTAGGGATAAAAGCAAAATCTGGCAGGTATCTGGGTTTTCTAGTTCCTCCAATTTACCCGAAAGAGCCCCATAATACGCTCCATGCTTCAAAGCTATATATCGTAGAAGCTGCTGAATACCGGTATTTTCTTCCAGGAGATGGTCTTCAACGTGGGAAACATCAAACACAACAAAAAGCTCATAGCCAATTGCCCTATCAGCGTGTCCCTGGGGTAATTTGACCTCGAAATCGGTGTTCAAAGCGCCATTTTTCGTATTTGCTGTAGCCAAGGCCAACTCTTTCTTGTACTGCTGCTTATACCTTCCCAAAGCTTCCGTAGCCTTCTCAGAATCAGAGCTGTTGTATAGAAGCTTCACAGCATCGAGAGTAGCCGCCAATTGCTTGTAGATAAGCACCACACTTATGTGTTCGTATCTTCCTAGTAGCTTTCCCACATATCCCAGGAGGAGATCAAAATTGTATATGATGTAGTAGTCGGTATTACCAGCGAAGCTATATTTGATAGCTTTGCCTGGCTGCAGCGTGCAGTGCAATATAAGGACCAAGGATTTCATGGAGTATTTGTTGGAGTGTGTAGAATGAGTAGAAGTAGTAGGAGACCACCAACATCAATGTTTTGCAGTGAGAAGAAAGATCTCAAAATTGGCCATTTTTCTGGAACTCAGAGCTAAATAGACTCATAGTTCATATTATTTCTCGTATCCTGGCATTTGGCATGATTTGTGGTTGTAGCCGGTTCCGCACCCGTACACCATCAAGAAATGTAAGTGTGCAACTTAAGCTATAAAAACAAGTCCATCAGAGTGGACCCCACAAAATGTCATCCAACGGCACCAACGGGTCAGCCCGATCCAAAAAGGCAGGAGGAGGCGACGGTTATTTCAATTCTCTCGTTAAAGGCGACGTGGAAGTGCCAGACGACAAGGTTATTGATGAAATCTTTGCTGAAAGAAATACTAAGCACGCCGATGATGCGATAGATTACGAGGATATCGACGAGTTGGCCGATGAAAGCGACGAAGTCGAATCACCTGCCGCAGCTGACGAATCGAATACCAATTTGGCCACCGGTGGGTTAAACGAAGACGAGGATCTTCAAAACCAGGCAAATGACCAGTTCGATGCATTCTTTGGAGACGACGATAAACCGGACGATAACGCCGAGGACAACCTTCGAGGCGGAGATATGGGAATGCTTGACGATATGAACAACCAGTTTGGTTTTGAGGACGATGGACTCAACGACCTAGATTTGGGTTTTGAGGATGAAGAAATGGCTGTAGAGCAGCGGGTAACCAAAAAAAGGAAGTCGCCCGAAGAGCTCGAGGCCAAAAAAGCTAAACTACGCAGAATCGTTCAGGATATGGAGCTCAGGCGAAACTCTCGTTTGCTTGCAAAACACTTCCCAGATTACCAACGAGATAAACCTGTGAATTTCCATACCATGGCGCTTCCAGCGCCAAAATACTACAATTATCTCCGGCCCGCCATTGCATTCAGAAACAATGTCAAACCGCTAATACCGATGAAGCTCAGTTTGGAAGTGGCCGCAGACCAAAAGAAAGCATTTAAGTCGAAGAGAGGAGTGACTGCGGACCCAGAATCGAAGAAAGGCATTGTTGAAATCACCGAGAAAGACCTTGAACTAATAGCGGACATTGAAAACAACAAGGAGAACTCCGTAAGCGTGAAGGTGTTGCCTTTCATCAGTGCCGATGGTGTGGAATACGATAAATTCGCCGAGTTCAGTAAGGATCTCGTTCTTGCTAGTGCAGACTGGGACGATGCCGCTATCTTGGACGCTGGCGATTCCGACAAGGTCCCTCCAAAACTGGCTGGATTATCCAGCACTCAATTTGTGGACGACGACTACTTCTACGATGACGAGAACATCTTCAATGGCCAAGCAGCACCCGAGAAATTCGAGCTCAACATGAACGACCCCAACCTTCTATTTGTTCCAGACAAGAAGAAAGCTGATCACTCCAAGTCCAAGGCAGTCATTCCCTCGGATTTGAAACACTTGCATATGAAGTTCAACATCTCCAACGACAAGCAATACGAGATCTTGCGCACCAACTATCACACCAAGGTCAGATCGCAATTGAGTAATTTGAACATCGAGCATTCTGTGCCCGCCATGCGTTTACAAACGCCTTACTACAAAATCAAGATGTCCACTGAGGAGGCCAGAGCGTTCCACAGAGCTAAGTTCCAGGTGAGACAGGGTTCTTTGATTTGCTTCTCGAAGCTAAAAACTAGAAAAAAGAAGAAGGACAAGGGCAAGACCCAAACGGAGATTTTCAAGAAGACATCTGACTTGACTGCAGTCGACACATCACCGTTGATTGCCATGGAGTACTCTGAAGAATACCCAAGCATTTTGTCTAATTTTGGTATGGGAAGCAAGTTGATCAACTACTACAGGAAAGAGAAAGAGGAAGATAACCTGAGACCGAAGGCACCTTTGGGAGAAACTCATGTTCTTGGAGTGGAGGACCGTTCGCCATTCTGGAACTTTGGTCACGTCGCTAAGGGTGACTTTGTTCCCACCTTGTACAACAACATGATGAGAGCGCCAATCTTTAAACAGGAGCCCAAAAGCACAGATTTTCTTCTTATCAGGTCTCTGGGCTGCGGAAACCACCAGAGACATTACTTGCGTGCTATAAATCATTTGTTCGCCGTTGGTAATGTATTCCCTGCCGTCGAAGTACCAGCACCACACTCAAGAAAGGTCACCAACACTTCAAAGAACAGATTGAAAATGATTGTGTACCGTACCATGAACAGAAATGGAAATGCCCGTCTTTCGGTGAAGGATATCTCGCTGCATTTCCCAGATCAAAATGACATGCAAAATAGACAGAGGTTGAAGGAGTTCATGGAGTACCAAAGGAAAGGCGATGACCAGGGTTTCTGGAAAATCAAAAACATGGATATAGTTCCCAGCGAGGAAGAGATACGGGCTATGATTACCCCTGAAGATGCTGCTCT
This sequence comes from Candidozyma chanthaburiensis, assembly GCA_030579055.1. Classification (NCBI taxonomy): domain Eukaryota; kingdom Fungi; phylum Ascomycota; class Pichiomycetes; order Serinales; family Metschnikowiaceae; genus Candidozyma; species Candidozyma chanthaburiensis. The sequence continues at coordinate 16,021 of JAKUAA010000025.1, forward strand.
TTTGGACAGCATGCAGCATGGTGCCCAAGTTCTTGACGATATTGACTCGCTATACAATGATGAGTCTAGAAAACAAGATCTTCGGAGAGAAAAGAGAGAAAAGGAGGGTAATAAGAATGCGGAAGAAAACGAGAACGAGGAGAAGGAGAAGGCAGAGAGGAAGAGGAAAGAAAGAGAAGGTGAGACTGATGAGACCATTGATGAAGGTCTTTCACCATGGAGCCTTTCGAGAAGTTTCATTATTTCCAACCAGACCAAGGCCATGCTTCAGTTGACAGGCGAAGGCGACCCCAGTGGTATTGGACTCGGCTTTTCGTTCTTGCGTGCCACCCAAAAACATGGTTTCAAGCCGCTCATTCCTCCTCCCAAAGACAGTGTACCAAAAAATACCACTGCAGCTTACCAGCAGAAGCTCTACGAACAGGAGGTTTCTAGAATCTGGTATTCTCAAAGAAGCTCGTTGACAGTCGACAATAGAGAGGGGCACAATCTCAACGACATCTACAAAAAATACAAGCCCATCGACCACAAGGACCACATGAAGCAAAAGTTTTCTAAAGAGAAGGAGGATAAAATCAAGCAGGAGGGAGTCCAGTCTGCCAGAAGAAACGTTTTGAAAATCACTCGTCTTGTTAGAGATGAAAACGATATCGTGCAGAGAAAGGTTGAATTCGTGACCGACCCACGTCTTATCAAAGCATACATCAAGCGGAAGAAGCAGATCGAGGGCGACAAAATGTCGATGGTTAATGCCAATGAAATCTTGCCCACGAACGATATCGAGATGAACAAAATCAGAAGGAAGGCTTTGGAGGAGAAAATTGCCAATTTGCAGAAGAGGGCCAAGCTCAGTAAAGGAAGAAAGCCTAACAAGGACCCACTCCATCTTGCTGCGGCTGCCGGAGGCACCATCATCGATGCCAACACTGTCATGTTGCCGGACGGTTCCTACGCATTTGGTGGTAGAGGCATTGGTAAGGGTAAGAGCAGAACTAGGAGATGTGCCTCGTGTGGAGCATTTGGCCACATCAGAACCAACAAAACGTGCCCGTTGTACGAAGCCACGAAGGGCGGGACAGTCAAGATCCCAGCAGAGCAGAAGGATATTCTCATGGCACAGTTCAAGGCGAAAGAGGGCAACACGGAGAGTTCCGAACCGCCAGCCAACACAGCGCAGTCACCGCCACAGGCAGCATAGCCACAACGCATTATTCACATATCATTCACGGCGTCATAGGAAATATACTAACACCAAAATCTATAAACACGGTACAAGAAGTTCTTGGAAGCGATGCGGGCCCGGTCGTCAGCAATCTCCTGTTTTAGCACCTCCACGTCCACTTCTCTTCTTCCAGTGTCGAGGTCGATTTCCTCCAAGGGAATGAGCCACTGGTTCAAAGTGCCTTTCCAGATTTTGAACACCAAACACAAGACGATCAACAACGGCAACGAAAGGCAGCTTTGGAAGAAAGACTCCACATCTGCTGAAGAGCCAATGGGCCAAATGGCCGTCCAGATCAAGCCCATGACAATCAAAATCAACACGATCATTCCTCCAAGCGAACCCCACACACCCAAGGGAGAAACGAAAATCACCTCGTCGGTGTCACGGCCCTGGGCCTTTAAAGCCCATCTGAAACGCAAGTGGGTGAAGCAAATGGCGATCCAGGTGAAAAAGGCCGCCAAAGAACAGACGGAAAAGAGCCATGTGAACACTTCGCCTTGGTTTTCCAGCGACGCAAGAAATCCCAAAAGCCCAAAAGCGTTCGTGATAAGAATGGCCACCAACGGCCTGCCTTCTCTGTCAATATAAGCAATGCACCGAGGAAGAAGGCCCTGGACTGCTAGGGAGGCCAAGGAACGAGAACAACCGTATACTGAAGCAGCTCCCACAGACACCACAGCGACCAAAATCACAGCGTTCATGATATCCGGCAAAACCTTGATTCCGCCGTTGTTGATAGCAATGACAAAGGGCGACGAGGTGATGTCTTCGTCGGAGGAGCCGTTGAGCAATCTTTCGTCAGTGTAGGGCACCAAGCAGCCGATTACCACGGCGGTGGTGACGTAGAAAAGGGTGATTCTCCAGAAAACCTGTTTTGTGGCTCTGGGCAACGCTTTTCTTGGGTTTGCTGTTTCTGACGCTGCCAAAGCCACAAGCTCCACACCGCCAAAGGAAAAAGCTGCCGAAACAAACGCAGAACAGACGCCTTTAAAGCCGTGGTTGAATGCACCAGGGTGATACCAGTATTGAGTACCGATGTACCCCTGGTTTCCAGCACCACAGATGATGCAAATTCCGGCTATAATGAAGCCCACCACGGCAAGCACCTTGATGATGGAAAGCGTAAACTCGACTTCTCCATAGCCTTTGACGCCAAAAAGGTTGATGGAAGAAATGCCCACGAGAAAAATGGCGATCCACACCGCCGGATTGATCGAGTCGTTCCAGTAGCTGATGGTCATGGAGCAGGCGACCAACTCGGAGGGAAACGAGATCAACCACGAAACGGAGTACATGAGACCCAAGGTAAATCCCCACGCCGGGTCCACAAAACGAGAAAAGAAGGCATTGAACGAACCAGAAATGGGGAATTGCACCGACATCTCGCCCAAGGCCATCACCACGGCAAAAAGCGAGTATCCCACCAAAACGTACGAGAGCAAAACGCCTGCTGGGCCACCTGTGGCCAAAGCAAAGCCAGATCCCACGAAAAGACCAGTTCCGATGGAACCTCCAATAGCTATCATCTGAAGATGTCTGGCTTTGAGTCGGCGGGCCAAGGGGTGTCTGGAAGTGGCATAGATGGACTTTTCCAAGTCGGTCATCTCCAGCGTGTCGATGCCATCTTCTTCCAAATCGATCGGTTTGAAAGAGTCTATGGCTCTTTGGAAAAAGGACGGACGTTCATATTCAGAGAAGTCGGAAGACGTCTGGGTAAGTTGGTCCTGCAACAGGTCGCCAGAGCCTTTTTCAGAGGGAGCTCCAAATTCTGCCATGGTTTTCACTCGAGCATCACAGGGGGATCTTGGGATTTGATAAGAATGGGTGCAAGAGCCTGCACGCCTGCTATGCGGAGTGTATACACATAAGACACCCTGCATTGTACTTGAGCCACATTCCGATAATTCGGTGTTCTGCACTAGAGGTGGAAATAGAGCAAGTGTGGGTGGTGGTGATTTAGACGAGAATAAGGCGTCTGGATGGTCTCGTCATTCTCACCACAGCCAGAAAATGCAGGGGCTCTGTTGTGGCGTGCACAGGGAGTATGCATAGACGAGAGGTAATTTTGAGAGACTCTTTGGAAAAATTAAGGACCTCGAGAGGGCTACCGGAAAAATGTTTTTCCGAATTCAATAGAACATTCCCTCTTTCCCTTTATTCCATTGACTTTTTGTAAAAAGTTCGACTTTACGTTCATTGGTGAAAATTTTTCACCACGACTTGGTTGGGTGGACCAATTGAGAAGAAGTGGCTGGGTTGCAGGAGAAGGAATACGCCGTTTCAGCACGAACTGTGACGAAAAGCCGTTTTAGACTTTTAATTTTTATGCCAGTCCTCGAATTAAGCTATATCCAGGAGTGGGCGAAACTGAGCCCCATCGAATCGAAGAAATGGGTTTCCCAGTTTGAGAAAAGGCCCCCCGCCTTTGGGAGTACGAAGTATTCCATGCGGCGAAACGCTAATTGCGGAGCATCTCAACCACAAACGCAACGCCTCGTGATGTTTAAATGCCACAGGACGCCCCGCCACTTTGGGATATGCGTTTTTTGAGCCTCACGGACGTTACATTAACGATGCGAAAGTGCCTCAGCGGCTGGTAGCAAAAATTAACGTTGCAATTTGGGACACCTTGAAGAAGCTTGCTTGAGGAGTGAAATTCGCTTTAGTACACTGACTGTGACCATGGGTTCCTTTGAAACTGCCGTGTAGGTAAGAAATTTCTAAAAGACAGCAACTTTGTAAATACCCTTGCCATAGGCGGAGTTGAGGTTATTTAGGTTTCGTAGACGATGCATACCGCTTTTGAAGACAGTACACGGGGAAGTGGGAGAGTAGCTACAAGCCAACGTAGCCGTATTTCTGTTGGCTGAAATATACTATGAATAAGGGCAGAAGCAACAACTGGATGTACTTGGCAAATTGAGCCCTTGTAGGATTTGAATGCTTATGAAGATGAGGATGCATCTTTCTTGCCCAAGTTGTCTTTCTCTGAACTGTTTCAAGCAATTTTTGTTCGTCTGCAATAGACGATGATTTGTCTGGCCAGGAGTCCTTCAGAGCTTGCACTTATCGGTTCTAGAGACGAACAAGGACCGTTGCCTTAAGTTGCATGGAACGCTCGCCTAGATTCCTCAACTTTTGCCCACCCTGTCTTCCTCTCCCCCTTCTCTTCAAATCACTACAAAAGATTCACATTAATGTACATTGCTATAAGCTTACACCGCCTTAGACCGTCGCCTGCGTCGGTGGGTGCATGATCTTGACCTTTTCATAGTTCTGATCTGCCTTGAGGTAGATCTGCCTGAAGCTGGAGCGTTTATAGTAGTTGTTCACCATGTAGGCTACTCCACAGCCATACAAGGCTCCTCCAACGAGTAATGCGTGCTTTGGGTTAATCATGATGTTTGAATATATGGAATTGTATGAAGAAAAAAAGATCCAGCTCCCTTTTCCCTGTTTTATATGTGTTGCGGGGTTTTTTATGGGCCGACAGAAGTAACACCACTTTCTGCCCAGTTTCGCAGCCGCTGTATTCCAGAGACATCAAGGGTTCCATGAGGAAACCTCCCAAAAAAAGAAAAGAAAAAAGGTTTTGAATTACAGCAAAAAAACCCAAAGGAAAAAACTCAATGAACTATTTTGCAAAATCTTCTTCACATTAAATGATTTCCAGCCGGACTCAAAGCTCTCAACTCCCTGAAAAAGTTGCACCACCTGTCACGTCCTTACAACTCGCGCCATGCCTAACTTCACTTATCTGGTCAGCCATTGGTCGCGGGGCAGAATAGGCTGTTTTTAGGGGCGGGCGGGGCAAAATATTAAAAATCCTCTTTGGATGCAAAAGGCGGGGACTGGGGGCATCTCGTGATGGTAGTGACCAGAAAGCTGACCAGGTGCTGAGACCAAGGGAGAAAAGAGGGGAGGGACCCTGATTCAATTGTGATTTGTGGCTTGGTGGTTATAAAAGTGGTTTTTGGAGATGGGGAATTGTGGGATTTTGTGGGAGTGACCGAAGCTGGTTTGCAGCCATTTCGAGGGTGGTCAGGGTCAGGAGATTTGCTCTTTTTGTTGAAGACTCAGTTGCAAATGCAGCGTCGTAGTTCTCCCAGGTTTTGAATCATTTCTTCATTTCGAAGTCTTCGATGTAGTTGTCTTGACTTACGTCCATAGGTTGTTTTTATCCCGGGTTAAATATAATGGCTCTGATTAGATATACAGATACCGAGGGATCCGAGAAGAAAGGTGAGTTAAATGGTGATTGAGTCCAGTGAGTCCAGCGAGTCCAGTGATTCCTATGATTTCTGTGATTCTAGAGATTCTGATGTTTTTATTGATTTTGGTGAAGCCAGCGATTCAAGAGAGATGTAAATGGAAGCCAAAACAGAATCCTCAATAGACATTGGTTTCTTCTTATTCCTTTGACTCTCCTGACTCATCTGAGCTTGATGGAAATATATTTCAAGCAAGCTGCTCTTTCCCTTCACGGAGGACTCACATAATGGCATTTGTGGGAGGAGCTTCATCCACCGTCCTCTAAAGGCATAACAACAAATCTTACATAACAACCAAAACTTATTCTACAACTAGACTTCTCAAAAATCTGCTCGTCTTTTCCTTTCGCCGTTTCGTTATAAATACTTGCTTAACCAAAAGGCCCGGGCGCTCCTAATACGTACGTATGCTATCGCTTGTCGGCAAAACCGGAAGAAACTGGCCCACTATCATCATCGGAATATCAAAGAGATCTCGCTTGACTGTCCAGGCCGAGCAAAACTCAATGAAATCGGAGTCTCTGATTCTCGTGTTCGTCCGATGGATTTTTTCCTGTTCTGTAGATCTTTTTATGAGTTTGCAGCGGGTGACAATGGTCAGATGGAGGTTTCCCACGGCCACAGACTTGAAAAGCCGGAAGTATTCCACTATGGACTCGTCGTCGTACATGAGCTCAATTATGAAGGTCCGTTTCGAGAGAATGTCAGACGACCGGAGCCCGAGAAGATTTACCAAATCGTTGGAAATGCTGACGATTTCGCCCGTACGTCGCCAGATGATTGTTGGAGAGGCGTTCAATTTGGAGAGGTTTTCGTAGTCCAACAAGCACCGCTGGAAGGACATCTCCAAAAACTGAAAATCGAACGGCTTGAAAAGCGACTTGTGGGCACTGATAAACGTCGGCCTATAAGAAGCAATCAACTTCAAAATTATCAAGAGGTTATTGCGTTTTCTGGCGTTCTCCTCCGGCAGTGTGGCCGTATCGTCTAGAGCAAACCGCTTCTTCAAAAAAAACGTTAGCGAGTGGTACGAGGATGGATAATCGAAGCCAATGATTTTGTTGGAATAGATGTCTTGCACGGTCTGGAATATATGGTGAGAAAGCAACGGCAGCACGTATTGAGACTCTGTGGCCTTGGAGAACTGGAGCGAGAAGTCCAGCCCCGAGTCCTCATCACGCATATCTCCAAGAGCAATAAACGGCCTGCTTTCCCGCTCTGTATCGTGGTCAGAGACAATATTCGGTGAAACCATCGGAGGAGGCATATTGACATTGTCAAACGACAGCGACGGCAGCAGCGGTTTCAGAATCAAGTCGCCAAGCATCATGTACTCCTGATTGAGGAAATTGGAGTTGAAGTTCGTCGAGGGGGTCAGCCCGCTGGAATCCCTCCCTAGAGCCAGTTCTATGCTCTCAGCCAACCCCATGCTGTATGATCTGTTGTGGAGATTATGTAGATCGAACGCAGACTCTTGCTTCGGCTGCTGAGCCTGAGGCATGTCAGGGTCCGGTGGAGTCATGTATTTGGCTTTCTTTCGAATCACATCTCGACATTCATCGGCTATTCCTCGTTTGATGCAATTCTGACACGGCCTGGTATTTGAGCACTGGAGATGCTTGGAGTGGCAGAACGTGCAGGCACGGGAGGCGGGCCTACGTGCCTTTTTTTCCAGGGCTGTGAGTCGTCTGGTCATGGTGTTGGTGATGGTGTATTGAAAAATGCTGGGGAAGAATCCGGGGTACCCCGGGGCGGTCGGGTCCCGGGGGATGCAGGAACAGTGCCAGACCAAAGATCATGGGCATTTAGCGGGAAGGCGGATTTGAAAAAAGCATAATTAAACTTGGAAGGACTTTTCATTTGCTGTGGTTTGCTGACAATCTTTGTGACCTGGATTGTACTGTTATTGGGCACTCTGTTTTGTAAGTAAGACAAATGCGACGCGGGTTTTTGTGATTTGGCGTCTTGGGCAATTGGGAGGAATCGAGGCTGTGAATTTTGTTCAATTGTTATTGTCAAAAATGCCAGAGAAATGGTTGTTGCTGGTGTGTTTACAGATGCTCCAGGGTTCTGTCTCACCGCAATGAAGATGCCCGGTGTTTTGAACAGCAGGGTATCAAAAAATGTTTCCGCCGGCTTAAGAAGATCCTAAGCTGCTCGTCGCTTTTAATATAATTTTTGCTGGAAAGTTCTGATGTGTCCAGTTGAGGTATCGGAGAATTGCAGCGGTACTACATGCTTTTGATGGAGCAAAACTTATGCCCTTGTTCTCGCTTAAAAGACATAGTCTTCACTAAAGCAGTACTCACACTTTGATATCATTTGATCTTTAAATCCATCATATATCAGCCCTGTCTTCCCTATTTCACCAAACCACTCCCAGTGCTCTCCACCGACAAACAACCCTATCCTTCGGCTTATTCAAACCCTAAACCATCCTTTGCCTCCCCCCCCTCACCTTTTCCTATGACCCCAAATCTGTGTTTTTTTCAACCTTCTTTTGTGATCCAATAACCCCCAACCCACCTCCCACTTTGCACCCTGTAAACCCCGGGTGACGCGCGGGGGAGGGGCAGCCATATCTACAACTCCGAACCCCACCATAACCAAAAATCAAAATCTATCGAATACTATGGCTAACCTAAAGCTTGGGGCGAACATGCCCGTAATAGTAAAAGTTCTCCACGTCCGTGGCCTCTAAGTATTTCCACTGTTCCTCGAAAATCCGCTTCCTGTCGGTTCCGTACTTGACTTCGGGGAAATTCTTACGGGCCTCCTCGATGAAAGCCACTCTTCTATCGATAAATCCCAACCACAAGTCCACCAGCTCGAGCGGCTGCTCTCCATGCACCAAGTGCCCGCCCTTGGGCATGTCGACGGCTTCAAGAAGGTGCTCAGGAACGGTTTCTCTGATCCACTCCACAGACTCCCGAGGCGTCCATGTAGCATCAGCACCGGAAATGTGGAAAAAAGGGATCTGGAGCTCGCTCAAGGCAGCCATGCCTCTTGAGGCAGAGTACGCGACGCCACAGAACGTTGTCACCTGGTGTCTTCTCTCGGACTTAATTCGAACGCTTCCGTCCTTGTTGACGACCAACTCGTCATCCACAAAGGCGTCAAGAACATTTTTGTCCATCACTTTGTAGAAAGACTTCTTCTTCAAGTGCTCGTGGGCGGCCTCTAAGGAAGGATACTCGTTTTCGATGAATTTTCCAGCCTTGAGCATGCGCTTGAACACTGGTCCATTCAATTGCAGGAAATACTGGATCACAGGCTCCACCAGAATGATCAGATCGAAGAGCTGAGGCTCAATGATACCGGCCCAAAGCACAAGAAACCCACCCAATGAGTGCCCCACCAAGATATTCCTAGTCCAGCCGTCGGGGGTAAAATCGCCAGTTTCCCGAATTTCGTGCTTCACCACCTCGACCAAGTCCCGGCCACCGTCACACCAGTCGGCCGACCAGCCGATTTTCTCCCTGTTGAGCTCCGCTGAGTCGCCATGACTAAAAAAGTCCACAGCAACGACATTGTTGAGTTTCCACGCCGATTTGGTCTCGCTGGCCTCGTAAAGTTTCTGGATATGGTAGTTCCACGTGCCCTTGTTCATGCCCGAGCCGTGGGCGAACACTAGGTTGATTTTGGTGGTGTTCTTAGGAACCGGCTCCTTGGGACTGAATTTATTATAGACTAATTTTACTTTGTCTGTAGGCAACGTGGTTGAGCCTGGGGCACGGGGAAAGGCTCCGTCAGTGACTTTTTTTTCCACGGAGAACATTTTGAATTAGATCTGTGTAAAAAGTGGGGAGTGAGGAGGAATAAGTAGAGTAATGTTAGTGTGGGGACTATCGCGGTTTAAAACTGGGGTACAATTTCGCATCTATCCGTGGAACTGATAGCAGGATTTAACGGGAAATTTCGGAAAAAGCTTGTTTCTAGTCGTTTGGATTAGGCTGGAAAGTGAATAGCTCTGGAATGTTGAAGATGTTTACGAGAAATTCGGGGGTTGGAAGTGGATGCAAAAAGTGTGTTCTTATCAAAGAATCTTCAGAACGTGAAAGTTTCTCAGCCAGCATCCGAGGGATCACAATCGGACATATTGCTTTTCACGAATTTGGCAAATCCGGGTTCAAAAAGCACTTGAAAATCATGAAATATTGTCTTTAATCAATGACGATTAATGACGAGGTGAGGAATTGACGGCTGAACAGCGTGGCAACAAACAGTCCTCAACACTGAGCAGAAATGACTTCTCAGTACCCAATTTGACTCTCATGAAAATCATAGAGTTACTCCTTCATTTCATAGTCAAAATCTCCACGTAAAAGTCAACTTATCGCAGTCTTCGGCGTCTGTGCATTGTATTGCAACAAAACGGCTTGAACAATGGCTGCGAAATAATGGAACCTCAGTTCACACTGTCATTGTCTGTGGCTTCCAGGAGTTGAATTAATTAAAGGCACAACAGCTGATACGATCGCCTTTGAGACGATAAATACCGAATTTTGGATAAACGATTGGCAAAGGGGCCTGGAAGAAAATTGGCCTTGATTACAGCTACTTTGGTCTCTTTTTGAGGAAGAGGCAATAAAATTCACACTAATGATCTCCAACTAATTTCTTAACGAATCAATTCCTCCCCAATCTCACCTCATCCAAATTGGGTGACATGACAGACTTCTTTACAAGCATGTACAAAATCTTGTGATAATTGGTTAGCTGAGTAATGTCTTCGTCAGATATTCATAGAGTTGATGATAGCCATAAGCAACCATTATGTTATCAAACTCCAAGTGCATGTAAGTGCCTGGGAAGCCGAACGGCTATAACCTAATCCGAAATTCAACTGGTTTTGTGGGGGTGTCCACCCAACTTCATATGAAAACTTGCCGAATCCCTCTATAAACTAACCTCAACTCGGCGAACCAACTCGACAACTTTGCAGTGTCACTCTTGACGAGGTTCTACAGTACCTAATGAGTTTTGCCAGCATGAAACCACCGAAAGAGTCTGGCCGGAATTAGTGGTTGAATTAAAAAAGGTCTCTGGCTGTTCTGGGGAATTTAAGTCACCTGGTACAACCAGCCCCTTAACTCTCATTGGAGCAAGACTGGCATCGAAAGAAATTGTTGAGACCGTTGAAATAGGCTGCTAATTGCATTCGTTCCGCTGCCTCTTAGTCTGTGGGTTTCTCACCAAGTCTCACTTTTAGACTACCACACCAAACAGCACCCACAGCCTGCTCTCAGTTCAATGAAATATCATCTTATGCTTCTTCTCTTTTTAAATTTGAAGAAACCTCCTAATTTTTCAAAATACAAAGGATATAAAGATATGCCTGACTCCATTTGCTGACTGACGATCGCAATCCAGCCGTATTTGGTCGGTCAACAGTTAAGCTCAGAAAGAAACCTACAACGAAGTGTAGCTAAAGCTCGAAAATCATCATCCATTTCAAATCAAAAGTCTAAGATCTACTACCCCAGTGGGTCCTGCACCCGTGCACCACCATACAACTTATATCGCCTTCTTACTCACCAGATCACCACTTCTCATGAGTAGCCAAGACGAAGTATGTACTTCCAAATCCAATTTCCAAAATTCATAACATTCTAACTCCCGCAGATCCGTGCAAAGCGATTGGCCCGTTTGGCGGCGCTTCAGCAGTCGTCTCAGCAAGAACTGAGTTCCAGACCAGAAACCCCAAAAGCAGATCTGCCCAAAAAGCAGCCTGAACCGGTGCAATCGGCCCCAGAACCGATTAAAAAGGCTCCAGTGCAGAAAAGGGCGGCCGAAGAGCCACTGACAGCGGTAAAACCGCAAAAACAGACTCCTCCTGTTGAACCTTCCTTGCTGGCTCCACAGGCGATTGACAAATGGCTTCGGACAGAAATTCCAAGGGTTTTTGGCGTTGATATTGGTAAATTCGGCGATTTGGGCTCCTCGGGGCTGCTTTTGGCCGAGTCCATCGAAGATGTGTTCGTGGAGATCTTGACTGATATGGGTACTCCAGGGTCCGCCTTACCTATAGTGTACCTTTTTGATGTCTACAAGAAGGCGTTTCAGTTGAAACGGATTTTGCCCAAAAAGGACCAGGTCTATGAGCAAAAGGTGGCTATTGTCAACTCCATTGTGGGCTTCTGTGCCTCCTACGGCCTTATCTGCTTCCAGATCCCAGAAATGGTCCTCAACAACGAGATAGAAAAGTCCATCGACACATTCATCGACCGCAGCGATATGAGCCCATTTTTGGTCGACATCATCCACAAATCTATCGAGCTGGACTATCTCTTAGACCTCATGAGCTTGCTTTTGCCCACAATCAGCGCCAAATTACACGGTCTCAATCTCCAGAAACCTGAGTACAGCAAATACCTTTCCATCTGGGAGAATTTGGTTTCGGTGAAGCCCGTGGCGGCGATTTTCTCTCAGGTCGACGGTTTTGCTCCACCAGACCCATCGAAAGGCCTAGATTTCGAGCACAAGACGTTGTTGGGCTCCTTCTTGAGGCTATCGCCCCTTGCTGGCGAGGTCGCTGCTTTCTACTTCGCCGGAGGCACAAAGTCAGATGCTCAGCTTGAGCTTTCGTCTGCCCAGTTACTGCCGCTTATCTCCTCGGCCCAGAACGAGATGAAGGTGGTGTTTGATAGAATCTGGTTCATAATTGATAAGCTCATCCGTGGCTCACCCCAGACAAGACAGGATATAATGAAGTGGTTTGCTGACTTGGTTAATGTGTCTCACTTGAGAACTGGTTCTCATGCTAAGGCTTCCAAATTGCCCAGTGACGGTTTTATGTTCAACATTTCGTACGTTTTGATCCGCCTAAGTATGCCATTTTTGGACTATCCGATTTTTTCAAAGCTCGATAAAATCGACCCTGACTACTTCGGACCTAAGAATAAGTTATTGGCAGTCAAGGAGGATGCTAGAATGTATGCCTCCAGCTCTGAGGCTGATGAGTACTACGCTGATGCCATGGACACGGAAACCAATTTTATTTCAGATTGTTTCTACTTGGCCTTGACCTACATGGAATATGGGATAGGCGGTATGATCACCCAGCACGGAAGATTGAAGAACGAATTGAAAAGGTCCACCGAGATGCTTGCTCGTATGCAACGTGATCCAGCTGGCAGGAATATGTTGCCACGAATCACCGAGTTCGTGAATACTTCCCGCTGCAGGCTTTACGCCATTGATGCTGTATCCCTTGACCAAAACGTCAACCTGGAGATCTTCGACTTTGTCATTGGTGCCTCGCAGTTTATGGTGCGTCTGATAGATCCCAAACACAAGCATCCTTTCCCAAAGCTCGAGGTGCCGATCTTCCAGATTGAGAGAGTCAGTCAATTGGATGATCACGAATTTCTCAAAACCAAGACTCCCGTGCCCTGGAAGTACTTCCCTGAGTATATGCTACTGGGTTTGATCAACTATTGCAAGTTCATCAGCAGGTACGGAATCAGCGCCCTAATGAACAACGAAGAGAAACTCTCTGTCTTTGTTGAATTTGCAACCATTTTGTTGAGGTGCCCTGAGCTTATTGGTAACCCCCACATGAAAGGCAGCATTGTCGAGATTTTCTTCGGTGGATCGCTCCCAATGAGAAACGGGTCACCAGGTTACATGGCCAACATCTTCAATTCGAACAAGTTGGTTTTGAACAACCTCCTCTACTCGCTTTTGGATATCTACGTGATGATCGAGAAGACCGGTGCTTCTTCCCAATTTTACGACAAGTTCAACAGCAGATTCTACATTTCAATGATCATCGAGGAGTTGTGGCACAACGACCACTACAGAAAGCAGTTGACAGACTACCTGAAACACAATGTCGAATTCTTCATCCGTTTCATCGCACGTATGTTGAACGATACCACCTTCTTGATTGATGAAGCGTTCAACTCGCTTAATTCCATCCACAACATGCAAGTCGAGGTGAACGCCAGAGAGGCTGGAAGCGAAGGCAACACCGATGAGTTTGGAACCACTGAAGAACTCGAAGGAAACTTGCTGTCGGAAGAGTCCAAAGCTAAATCTTACATGGGTTTGGCCAACCAAACTATGAAATTGTTCAAGCTTTTCACCAAGCAGGTTCCCGAGGGTTTCACCATTGGTGAGCTCGTGGACCGTCTTGCTGGCATGATGGATTACAACTTATCGCTTTTAGTTGGTCCCAAGTGTTCCAACTTGAAGGTCAAGGAGCCCGAGAAGTATGACTTCGACCCCAAGAAAACGTTGGGTGATATTTGTGAGATTTACTCCAACTTGAGCGGAGAAAGCAAGTTCAAACAAGCGGTTGCCAAAGATGGAAGATCGTTTGACGTCAAATGGTTCGAAAAGGCGAAGACTATCTTGACCACGAAAACGACCGTTGACGACTTGATAATTCAAAACTTCTACCTGTTTGGTCTTGCAGCAGAACAAGAAAGAGTCGCCTACGAGCAAGAGGAAATGGAGTTGGGCGAGGTGCCCGATGAGTTGTTGGATCCGTTGATGTTCACGTTAATGGAGGATCCCGTGATCCTTCCTGGTTCCAGAATTACCATGGACCGGTCTACTGTGAAGGCTCACTTGTTGAGTGACCCCACAGACCCGTTCAACAGAATGCCCCTCAAGCTTGAAGATGTGATTGATGACGTTGAGATGCGTGAGAAGGTGGCTCAGTTCAGAAAGGGCAAAAAGCCAACCTAGAACGCTTGAGATCCACGCTTGAAGAAGCTTCATAGGTTCATGGCAAATGAACGACTTTACAGATTTATCTGTTTGAAAGATGGGAAGCCAACCCAGATGGATACTAGCTTATCAGCTTTAGGGGCTAGCCATATGGCATGCTGCTTAGCGTGAGTCGAATGCAAATCTACAAGAAGAGATTCAGTGGTTAGTAGTCATGATGTCGGTTCAGCAAGAACGTCCTTTCGTATGTATAGGAAGTCAGTTCACTCAAAATGTTCATTTCGGTCATTTCAAAGGGCAGCTTGCATCTAAGCGATAAAGAAGTGGCACATAGAACCTCCTTTTGATGATAAACACTATATAACCCACTGTTATCTGACGTTATTAGTCTGCCTTCCTAGTTCTCAAAATACCTTGCTTCGGTCTACACTAAGATACACGAATATTACCATTACGTTATTTAAGCCTTGATAGCGTAGACTCTTCTTGGGAAAGCGCCTCTTCTCTTTCTCTCTCTTGGAGTGATTCTAGAAGCATCCTCCTTGGACAAGGCTCTTCTCAAAGCTCTGGTCTTCTTTGCTCTCAACTCCTTTGGAATGAGCTTCTTGTCAGCGTAGAAGGCTCTGACGTTCTCTCTTTGAAGAGCGTTGATGACGGTCAAAACTCTGGCAATGTCCTTTCTGACAACACCAATCTGGGGGACAGCTGGTCTGGTCAACTTCTGGACCTTGAGAGCAGCCAACTCCTGCTTCAACTCGAGCAACTGCTGCTCCAACTGCTCCTTAGACTTGGTTCTCAATTCGGCAACCTTAACTCCGGCCTGTTTGTTAGTATTGATTGGGTCATATCGAGTCTGAGTGAGAGATGCCGCGATGGAAGGTTTTCAGTGATTCTAAATCTTCGTTGGGAAGAGGATCGTTCTTGTTGTTATGTTGCCTCGTTTCGGTTGGATGCTTTGTGGTTTCTCCGGAAATGTGGATGGGATCTTTAATGACTTGTTACTGGACATCTAGACGGTCATTTTAAATGGAAATAAATTCATTCAAATGGAAATGGAATAGGCTGTACGGCGTGTTTGCGATGATCGGATTTGTTGTTGTGTTTTGGCGACACATACCATTTTGTTGTGTATTAGTCTGCGGTGAAGAGAAGATTTCTGAAGAAATTTTTTTTCAGAGTGGATGGCAGTGAGGAGGTACTGCAGGGAAGGGGTGGATGTTAACTATGGTGAGGGTGTTAAAGTGTGGGTGTATGGGTTTTATTTGGTATATAAGAAGCACGTGAACAAGGGCTTCAGCCCTAGTGGGTTCAACAGCAGGCCAGATCAGGCTACCGGTTCCTGGGTCAATTGAATGACCTAAAGCTACACCAACAGTTGTGCTACATTGAGCAATTACAGTTCCATGCGTTCTATACCCGAGGGCACAAAAAGTAAATAAGCATGACTTCATAGCGAAGCGACAAGTAAAAGAGTAGGACATCGTGAAGAATTACAGGTGCAAGTAGCCGCCACCCCTTGGGGTCCCTCTAGGAAACCCGAGGACACGATTACGAGGAGTTCTTCAAGTTGGTGGACAACCATTCCAAACCCTCGTACAAACCGTCACCAGTAGTGGCACAGGTGGACTGGATAAACCAAGGTCTCTGTCTGATGGAATGCAAGCCCAACTTCTCGGTGATCTCGGCGGCGTTCATGGCGTTTGGCAAGTCCTGCTTGTTGGCAAAGACCAAGAGCAAGGCGTCTCTCAACTCGTCCTCGTTGAGCATCTGCTGCAACTCCTCTCTGGCCTCGGCAATACGGTCTCTGTCATTGGAGTCCACAACAAAAATAATGCCCTGGGTGTTCTGGAAGTAGTATCTCCACAAAGGTCTGATCTTGTCCTGTCCACCGACATCCCACACGGTGAAGGAAATGTTCTTGTACTCGACGGTCTCAACATTGAAACCAATGGTAGGAATGGTGGTGACGATCTCGCCAAGCTTCAATTTGTACAAGATGGTGGTTTTACCGGCGGCATCCAAACCAACCATCAATATTCTCATCTCTTTGTTGCCAAAGAGGTTGCTGAACAACTTACTGAACGACAATCCCATGGTGAGCTGGAGGGGTGTAACTTTCTGGAATCGGGCTGGGTGATTTGCAACAGTGTACTTCTAAAAACTTAAAATCCGAGATGCTGGTTTTAAGATCTGTCTGTGAGAAGGCGGTGCTGCTGTGATTTCTGAAGAAAGGAAGGTCCCGCTGTTGTGGAGTTTATTGTCGGATGGGAAAACTGAACAGCAAATCGCGCCAAGTGACGGTAGTGCGAGGCACAAAAAGCACGCCCCCAGACCCGTTTTACGGCCTGGTGTGCCCGTGGCGGTTTCTGGCGAAGGCTGGTTTTTACGGATGTGTCGGCTAGAAGAAAGGCTACAAATTGACGTAAAAAAATCACATTTTGGCCGGGGATCGCCTTCCTATTTATACCCGCGTGCTCGGTCTCCTTTCCTGCAACAGCATGTCAACAGTGAGGAAGTCACCGGTAAACGAGAGATTGTGATTTGTGAATTCTTCTTGGGAAAGCCGTGGATTTAATTTTGTAGTCATATTTTACTTGTCCATAAGAGATGGCTCCACTTTCAGTCACTCTCGCTTCCTTTAGTCCATACGTGACTGGATCATGAGACAGGGCGGCCGAAAAGGGCGATTTCTGTGATTTCGGCATTTTGGGTTAAGATAAGTTCTTCGGGAGTTTTCCGGAAAGTGGCGGCTTTTCTGTCAAAACTCTTCTTTTCGGCGCAATGGCTGCTGGTTTTCGAAATGCGTTGGATTGGCTGCGAAAAACTATTCGCTAGCCGACAGCGGTGGTGAACGGTGGTTTTGTGGCATTTTTTGATTTGTTGAGGGATTTTGATTTTGGTCTCTTTTTTTCTGTTTTTCAAGTTTTGGTTTGGTGGATTTGTTTCAGTAGGCCAATCCGGACCCTGTGGCATTGAGGAGAGGTTCTCTGGCGATTTAGAATGTAGCAGGCAATTGTTAAGTTGGATGGCGGATATTGAGAATATTTTCGGGCCGGCTAATTCCTGTTTGTCCTGAATTGAGCATATACGAGATCGACGTAGATAGGCAGAACAAGATTAGCAGGTTGGTTGGTATCGACTTTTCTTCCGCCTTGTAAAAGAATCTTATACTTTCTAGCTCCCGACTCCATTCTGCCTATTGCAAATGAGCTGAAAAATACAAATGCTAATTACGTGAATAGAGGCCCTGGAGTAAGAATGGTCTTCACATGTTCAGTGTATTTATATCAGTCATTGTCAAGACCAATTGGCAATTTCTTTCATTTTTCCTCTTCTGTTCATTACGGTGGACCCGAACTGTAGAAATACGCGTCTTTAATATTTTTTTTGGGTACTTATTCATTTTACTTTCGGCAAAACCACCTATGTACTCCAGTTTTCACATTTTTCGCAGCCATTTATTCACACTGCAAATCGTGCTTCCAGGGTAGAAAAACATTCAAACCAAAAGCTCCTTTCACTTTTACTATAATGATTAAAACGGTCGTTGATAAACAATAAACTCCGCAACGATCCCTCATCACATATTTTATCCTTTTGGTTTTGCTTGCAGACCGGCATACGAAGTGGTTAGAATTGGCCACTGACATTGTGTATCAACCCCCTTAGTATCATCAAAGGAGATATCTTTGAGAGACACAACATGAAAGCGTTCATTCTTTTAATTACACTCTTCATTATTAACTTGACAAGAGCTGGCAAGATCCAATATACCGGCAACAGTCAAAACATACTGAGAGTATATGAATGTGACGCAAATTGTGGTAGCAAGTTGGACTTGTTCATCACAGATGGATCTGCTTCTGAACCCTACCAATTTATAATATTGTTTAAATCGGCTAATGATGGTTCGATAAACTCCACGACAGAAGACTACATTGACTGTATACACGAGTGTATGGGAACAGATAACGGAAGCACAGAGGTGTTTTTCCAATCAGACTACTTTTACCTTGACGATAACGATTCTGACACGGCAGAAACGGTAGCTGAATTCTTCGGTGTAACTGATTCAAACGCGAGATCAAGAAATACGAACACAGATGTATTGAACGAAGTACATGAGCGTGGAGTCAATAATGGGCCGCCTGATAATACGCCATACACTATAGCGTCTTTCTTCTTATGGACGTTCTTTCAGAAGTTTAGTGGGCCGAATACCGGGACAGGAAAAATGGCTGAATCTTCAATATGGCGTATGCTAATCAATTGGTGATGAGGTCAAGAAGGGACTTAAATATGAAGAGAATTGATTATGCTATCTCCTTATCGTTCACACGCCAGGACGATAAGACGCTTCACCATTAATTACCACTAGTGCCTAGTTAGATGAACCAAGCAACAAAAAAAAGAAACCTTCTTGTGGTGTATCTCGACAACTTCAACTAAGTCCCATTGAGGATATGGTTCAGCCGCACATAGAATTACAGTTCCAGAACATACCAATCATAAGCGAAAGCAAAGTCATATAGTGAAAAAAAAACCTCTTCATAACACGCTAGCTTACCAATTTAGCCATTCACTTATAGAGTTACTCATCAACTGAATCGAGCCGAAGTATCGATCTTTATGAACCTTGACTACTCAACATACCTCGATCTCTTAATACTCTCCTCTACAAAGATTTCCAAGCCTTATATATTTTTGACACTAATTGCAGTCGACGATGACCGATATTACTCTATTAGACGGCATGCCCCGCCCCTGGCGCTCACAAGATTAGGTGAGAAGCGGGTATTAGTTGATCGAGCTGCCGTGATTTGATTGATCTGCGAATTAGCTGTCGTGAATCCACCTTGTATAGTTGACCCCAAGAGAATTGCCATGCTTTGAACTGTATGCTCTGGACTCGGTATGCCTGGACTTTTGATGCCTGAACTCTGTATGCTTGTATCTCCCCACTTCCAATGACGAATGCTGTCTACTTGCCCACGTTCACCTTACAGCCTGCAAACTGTTGCAATGCACGAATAAACACCGGGTAGTTGACACTATCGTTATCAGGCTCCCAGTACAACTCGCTCAAGCGCAAGTGCCACGGAGGGTAATCATGCAAATCCAAAACAGGCTCAAAGCAGATGAGCAAGTCAGGCTCCGGGCCCACAAGCTCACAGAGCTCCTCGTCAATCAACTGGACAGTGATATCCTTTACAGACAACTCGTTGTTCGCCGTGAGCTCGCTCATGGTCTTGGTGAGCTCAACAATGGTGGGTTTGCCGTCCACACGCGAGAGCAAGGCGATATCCAACGCTGGCTTCTCCTCGCCGTTCCCCAGGGTAATCATGGTATTGGAATGAGGCACTCTCAACGTGAACGCTGGCGTAGGCACGCCAAAGTACGCACGGAGGTTTCTCTGGATGTACCGTTCCAACTCGCCCAAGTGGGGTTTGACGGCGCCAGACTCCTCGTATATGGTCAAACTGGGAATACCAGCACTTAAGCACCAGGCGGCAAGCTCAGAGATATCCGAAACAGCACCCTCGATTCCGCCGTTTTCGTCGTCTTCGCTGCGCATGCTGATGATGGCACTGAGCCTCTTGGGGATTTTGGACAATTGGGTAACATCATTTCGGATCACCAGGGGCAGCTTATTGGGGTAGTAGGTGATCAGAAGTAGACGAAGGTACGCCTTGTGGTAGGCGTATTCGAGGTTCCGTAAGATGGAAATAAGGAAGAAGACCGCGAGTAGTATGAGGTGACTCGTGTGGTGCTGAGCCCACAGCACGGCTTTGCCAACTTGAAGAGCCATTTTGATGAAGAGTGGAGGATTCTGCTGGAGTTATATATTTCCCTCTGGTGCACGGGTGTGTGCCTGGGACCTGCCGTCGATACTGGATGATAAAGACTGGGAGACATTGAGGGGTGTTTAGATTTTTGGGGGCTTTGGGATTTTAATGGTGATTTTGCTTATTAGTTTTCTGGGCGAGGTGTGGAGTTGTGGTGGCCTTTTAATTTATAGAAATGGCTGCGAAAAGGGACCCCGGCTTAGTTAAGGGGTGTCTGAGATCTAAGATAAACCTCGAAGTTGGTTTGGTTTAGTGGAAAATGCTGCGGATTGGATTTACTTCATAGGTCATCAAGAAATTGCAGCTGAGATGGATCTTTGTTCGAGGATTATGTCGTGTGTTTAGCTGGTCTAAAAACTAAACGAAGGGATCGTCAACAGTAAAGTGGTCAATTCAACAAACTTCAATAAATCAACGGTATAGAGAGACGTACTAACCATGTCGCTAAAACAACTATTCCCAATTCAAAAAGAAAAAAAAAAAATGGTCTCATGAGGTGAGACTCTTTATGATGGACCTTGTGAAGTCAAGAGTACCCCTGGTTTCGTGTCACTAAGTTCTTTAAAAAAAGGTCAATCTTGGTCATTTCCATGGTGTTGATGACCTGTTTATGGTATTCAATTAGGGTCTTTGTAAGAACCACGTCGAAGGCTTGACTGAATGGCGATTGACAATCAATCTGCATTCGACGGCTTACAGAAGAGACAGAAGAAGAAGAAGAAGAAGAAGAACAAGCTCATGCTACAGTTTTTCTTAGGAGACCTCTTGAAATGCATGGAATAAACGGCTCTTAAAAAAAGGAGCACCGTGCATTCCTTTAACGAGTTGTTAGATTTCACTAGATCATTGATATGAAAAAACATGACCTAGTTTGTAAAGCTGTTCTGGTGCTTGTTTAGAGTCTGGCATTTTTATGGCAGTCTTTTCAAGATTGGAAACACATCGTGAATTTGTTGATAGAAAGTGCTCCACCAAGATCAAGTTTCTAGTGATATAGTTCGGATGCTTTTGTAGGGACCAATCCGACACAATTCATCTCCAATTCCATGAAATTGGGCTTACGAATATTCAGACCATAAAACAAGTTCATATACGATCACCCACTGCCCCTAAGAAGGACTTCCCCGTTCAGACAGTCTCTGGTTTGCTGGTGCAGTGAAGGGCTTTTTCAAGCAGCCGGATCAAAAGCACAACAGAACAAAAATCAAAAGTATAATAGAATCATTAGAGAATTCCTGTGTTTTCATTCCCTTTTCACCCATTGCTACTCAGGAGCCATTCGCATTCAACCCATTCAACCTCCACAACTTCTTCAAACCCCAAATTCCAAAACCCCCAAATTCCAAATTTTCCCAATCACCCCCGTCTGAAACCGCAAACTCACCAAAAATCCATCTCGTTTCCTTATCCAAAACCACCCAAGCCTAATCACCCCAAGTACTCAATCCTGCATTCTCACTTGCCATCAACTACTCCTCCTCCTCATGCCAAAACGAATTCTCGACAATATCAGCAAACTTGCCCTCCCTGCAGGTCTTGCCTTTGCCTTAATCCAGCTGTCCATCTACGACGTTGAAGGCGGAAAAAGAGCGGTCATTTTTGACCGTCTTAGCGGTGTCCAGTCCAAGGTGATTGGTGAAGGTACCCACTTTGCCATTCCCTGGTTGCAAAAGCCAATTATCTACGACGTGAGAACGAAGCCAAAAACCATCGCCACAACCACGGGCTCCAAGGATCTTCAGAACGTCAGCTTGACGCTCAGGGTGTTGCACAGACCGGAGGTGTTGAATCTCCCTAAAATCTACCAGACCTTGGGCTTGGACTACGACGAGAGGGTCTTGCCTGCCATTGGAAACGAGATTTTGAAAAGCATTGTGGCGCAGTTTGACGCTGCCGAATTGATCACCCAGCGTGAAGTGGTCAGTGCCAGAATCCGCCAGGAACTCTCCAGAAGAGCCAACGAGTTCAACATCCGCTTGGAGGACGTGCTGATTACACACATGACTTTCGGCAAGGAATTCACCAAGGCCGTCGAGCAGAAGCAGATAGCCCAGCAGGACGCCGAAAGAGCCAAGTTCTTGGTCGACAGAGCCGAGCAGGAAAGAAAGGCGTCCGTTATTCGTGCTGAGGGTGAAGCCGAAGCCGCTGAAACCGTTTCCAAGGCGTTGGCCAAGGCTGGTGACGGTCTTCTTATGATCAGACGTTTGGACGCCTCCAAGGAGATTGCCCTGACGTTGGCCAACTCGCCAAGCGTTTCTTACTTGCCTTCAGGCAAGGCCAGCGGAGAGGAGTCTAAGAACAGCTTGTTGTTGAACATTGGCCGTTAGTTTTACTGCCGCTACGTGTCCGCTATGAGCGGGCCTGAAACCCTGTGAATAGAATTTCCTCTATATGCTGATTTGCACCGCTTCGTCGTAGAGACCTGGAGTGGTGGCACCCAGACGCACAAGCAGCTCGACATCGGCCACTTCTTTGGCACAAAGACTGGTTAAGGAGAGTATGTCGCTTGGCGTGCTGCCCACCACTATATCGTCCTCCACTCGGACACCAATGCCTTGGTAGTGTTTGGGCCATTTATCGTTGAATGGCACGTAAATGCCCGGTTCGATGGTCACAACGTTGCCCTTCCGTAAACGACCAAAACGTGATACCGACGGCACGTCGTGGAGGTCGAGCCCCAAATGGTGGCCTATATAATGGGGGAAGAGTTCCCGAGAAACGTCAGAACGAGAAACTTTGGAGAATCCAGCAAGGGAACGGAGCTCCTGGACTAGGGTCGTGACCGAGAGCTCGTGCACATCGTGGAGAGACATACCCGAGTTTTCGTTGCACTGGTCAATGCAGATTCTGTTGGTATTGAGAACGGCGGTGTAGATATCCTTTTGAGGATCAGAAAAGCCGTTCGGTGAGTTGGGCCAAGTCCGGGAAATATCAGCACAGTAGCCGCCTAGCAGGCCTCCAGCATCCACAAAAACGGTCTCGTCTTTGTAAAGAATGTCGTCGTTGCGTGTGTAATGAATGGTCAAAGCATTGGAGCCACTGGCAACCACAGGAATGTACGCTTCTCGGTCACAGCCTCCTCTCACAAAAGCGTATTCTAGATATTTTGCAAGAAGCTTTTCCGTGACAAACGGTGTCTGGCTCACCTGTGCCATGGCGGTGTTGAATGCTCTGCTGGATATTTGGGCGGCCTTGTGCATCACCTTGATTTCCGCCGGTGACTTGATGGCTCTATGTTGCGCCAAAACCAGCTTCAACAGCTTGACGGTCTTTCCACGGAGCATTTCGTCGATCGAGTCGCTTTGGCGGTGGTAGCCCAAACTGAAGAAACTGTTGAACTTCAGCAGCTTGGCTCCCTTGCTTTTGCTGTCGAAGTATATGTGGTCGTTTCGCTTGATGATGCCCTTGAGGTAGGCGTCAAGCCTGTTTACCTCAGCCACCTCGTCGGCATTGAAGAAATCAGAAGCTCCTTCAAGTCCGGTTCTCGCACCTTCCCATAGTTCTGTGGCCGGGTTCTTCGGAGGCACCAACATGTGGAACACAACGTCATCGTCGGTCTTGCTATCGGCGACTTTTTCAATCACAGCGACCGAATCGGGCTCAAGCCACCCGGTAAGGTAGTATAAGTCTGTATCTTGCTGGAAATGGTAGAACACCGATCCGGAGCTATGGACAACTTTGTTTCCGGCAACAATCACTGCAGAACGTACAGGAAGGTCTTTCGCTAGGCGCATACGGCGCTCGTAGTACTCCAAAGCGGTGATCCCGGGAGTTAGAAAGCCTGGTTCTGGAAGGTAATGGGGTCTTGTTTCATGCATTGGCTGACCCGTATTATACGGAATTGCCAGAGGAGGGCGTGTAGCATAACTGTGGCTAAGACGAGCCCAGTTTGGTCGCCACACGCTTCGCAATCTCATGGTGGGTTGGTTTGTTGTGGCAGGTTGTAGATGCGAATTTTCACTTGATGATAAGGCATAGAACCCCACATCATCAACCCACAAACAGCAAGAAATGCTAGTTTTGGACCCACACAAGGGGTTCCTGTTCGTGCCCAGTCTGCACACAAGCAAGGGCAGGGTCCACAGCAACGGGTTCGATCAGCTCAGCTGGGGCGATCACTTGAACATTGACGAAAGCGATTCAACCCCAGAGAAAGACGCCCATGAGGAAGAGGCGCTGAGTCCCAGAAAGCTCACGCGGAAAATGCGCAAGGAGATGAAGCAAAGGACGAAGGCTAGTGCCCGGAAAGTCCGACTGGCAACGAACGGAGTAGTGGAGGCCCTCACTGACTTCAATGAGTACTCAGCAAACCAGAAGATTCAAAAGATCCACAATCACATCTTGAAGAAAAACGTTCTGTCCGACCCCTCTGACTTCAAGGTGTTCCACTACGAGTCGATTGCTTTTTACAAATCCGACGTAGACCACCTTGTGCCTGGAGAATGGCTCAACGACAACAACATTGCTCTTGTGTACGAGTTGATCACACACATGTTTTTGAAGGAGATACCGTTTGGCCACGAGATTCTTTTGCTTTACCCGTCGCTTGTGCAGTTGTTCTTGCACTACCCAGTGCTTGAAGAGGTTCTGTCCATCTTACCCCAGAAAGAATTGAGCAAGGCAAAGTTCTTGTTTATTCCGCTCAATTTCGTAGATAGCGGCATCGACTTGGAGGACGCCAATAATGGCGACCACTGGGCATTGTGTGTGTTGAGCATTATGGAGAAACGATTGTACGTTTTTGATTCAATGTCGTCTGAGAATGATCATGATGGAGAGGAGCTTCTTGAGAAGCTTGCCAAACGCCTTCAGGCTGCTTTATTCAAACCAAACGACACAATCAACGTTTTGAAGATGCCATGCGACCAGCAGGACAATTTTGACGACTGTGGCGTGTTTTGCATAATGTTCACCCTCTACCTCGTATCGCAGCTTATTTCAGAGGAACCGGTTGACATCGACATCAGAAACGTAGTCTTCAACCCGCTCAGCGGGCGCTTGTTTATGATGGAGTTGGTGAACAAGCTTTCTCAGGAAGACTGATCAAGGAAGGCTTTCTTCACAGACCAAAGTGCTTTCTCATGAGCAACGATTTGAGCATGCTGGCCGATGCTTCGGCCCTGACTTCATTACTGAGTTCGTCAACGGTGTTCTGGAGATCAAGCTTTCCTGTTTCTGTTGAAGGCTTGTAGCAGAACAGATCCGTCGCAGATTCATAGACTATCTTAGACTCTCCCGCACTCAACACAGATATCAAGAGTAGCAACTTGTTGGAGGCATCGTCGTAGTCTGCGGAGCCAGGAGTATAACCGAGCAGGGCTAGGAGCTTTGCCCTCGTGACCCGCTTCGTTAGCGAAAGTATAAGCAAAAAAGCTTTTTGGTCGATAAGACGACAAAGACGTTCGAAAAAGGAGATCTTTTCCTCCGGCAACGCAGAGCCTAAGCACGCCTGAAGCCGTGCCACTAGTCTTGGATTGCTCAATGCCACCTTGGCAGCATGGAACTCCCCATTGGCTAGAAGTGTGAGCACCTCGAAAATGCTCAGTTCCATAGATCCCACCAGCTGCGTGAACGCATCAACAAGCGCCTCGTTCAGATTAAATTTGAGCTCCTTAAATGGCTTGGATGCTATGCAAGCCACGGCATACATGACCATCGCCTCGGACTGTAGCCCCAATGTATCCAAGACCAGAATGTGTTCATACAATCGATCGAAGCCAGCAATAAACGCCAGCAATTTGCCCTGAGTGAATTTTGCCAATGCACAGAGCCACCGAACCAACAAGTAGTATTGTATTTCGGGCTGTATAGACTCCACCACGGCCTCAGGTTTGTCATCTAGCGATCTGAACAAAATCAGGCAGCGATTGTGGTAATTCAGGCAGCGTAGTTCGATGGAAGCGAGGTTTTGTGGACCTGTAGGCCCACTGTATGGTTCGTCGTTGTCCTGCTCCAGCGTATTGGACTCCTCGAACCACAAATGCCCGAAGATCAAGGCCACTGTCTGATAAAAGAGGTGTTCGAAAAAGCGATTTTCAGCAAACGCCTGATGGCTCGTCACCTGGCCCGGGAACTGGGCTATATTCTCCAACTTGCCGAGGTAAAACTGCACCATGCGGAAATCACACTGGATCACCAGCACTGCAAATATCTGCTTGAACTCATCCACTACCTTCTGTTTATCTGTAGAAACCGCCTCGTCCACCTCGACCAAAAAAGACGTGTTTGGGTGGTTTGCCTCGACTTTTCTCGCCCAGTCTGCCGAAAACCGTGCCGCCTCGGGCCGTCCGGCGATACAGCCCTGAAAGCTGGTGTACATTGGATGAAGAGCCTGATAACGATCCATGACCTGGAGGGCCTGGAGAGCCAAATCCGAGAGCTCTTGCTGGGAGAAGGCCGCTGATTGGCCGAGCCGCAGTGCCAAGAAGTGCACAGTGAGAAATCCAGCGTCCATTGGGGGAGGAAGTGAGATGTGGTTTGGGGTGTTTCTGGGGTTGGTGATAGTTGGTACAGGATTGCGAGAGGAAGATGTGGAGGGGTTTGGTGAATGATGTGGAGGATTTGGGGGTGATGGAGGTGATTGGTACTCATTTTGGAAGGGTTGTTTCTATGGTAATTTTTTTTTTCTTGTATTTTGAGGAGCTGGAAAGCGGTTTGGGTGGTGTGGAAGAGGATAGCATATTTCGCAGCCAAATGGTGGAGGCAGGTAGGCAGAGATGGAAATTGAGTTGGGTAGGGGTAAGTTATATTTTGATTATTGATTTTGAAGGTTTGAACTGTTTTAGTGGAAAGAGGAATTTGGCTTCTGAAGCTGCAGATTGACTTGGTATTCGGGGTTCTCGTTCTATATTATTTAACAACAGTGCTCAGATCGTTGACTGTGCATCTCAAATAATTGCAATTAAGACGACTAGTTTGAGTTTTTCAAAAATCAAGAGTGTGGTTTCTACGGCGGGGGAAGAGTATTTGAGAGAAGGGTTGACCAAACTAAGAACGCTGATGAGACTGGAGAAACCGGATCACCTCCAAATATTCGTTTCTTTGATAAGGCTGTTTCTTCATCGAGAAATGCTTCATCGATAAGGTATCAACGGCTTTTGAACTGAGTGACAAACATGAATCATAGTGGAGTGGCCTGTTAGAGGCCTATTCGATCTCTAGAGATGGGATGTTCATTAAAGAAGAAATACTTACGGCATTTAAAACCACCCAGTCTTCATTGGTGGGTATTGGTAGGACCAAGCAGGATTCAGAAGTTGAGATTGATGGTATTCAGAACTTATTAAGCAGAGCCGTGGTCGATGTAGTTCCCCAACACTGAAAGCTACTCCTTTCTCTAATCGTCTTCCTTGGAACCTGTGGAATACCCTTTTATGTATAGAGATTGCCAATCCACTAAAAGCTTCCTTCCCACTAAAAGCTTCCTTCCCACTAAAAGCTTCCTTCCCTCTGATGGAATCACAATTACTCCACAACGAGTCGAAGTCAGCTTCTTGGTGATTCAGCTTCTTGGTAGATTAAAAATCTTCCGACACTCTGTTTATTTAATCGAGACATCATTCAGAAATACCGCTTGGATGAGCAGAAACCTTGCTTGAATAAACAAAAGACAAGAAGCGGTATCTCTCTGCCTTCCTCTCTACACCAATCGGGACCACTAAGAAGAGCCCCATCAAAAACATAAAATACCACCAGAAAGTTCACAACCTAAAGTTTTCAACATTAATATCCATTCCGTATATCCTTCCGTGCAATCTATCCCGTTGCACCCGTCCCGTTATATCCATTCGAGCCAGAGCCCATTCGTAATTCATCAGAAGCAGACTGTCGCCCACTATCTATAGTCTTAGGTCGCCATCACCAGACCTCACCATCAATAACTCACCATCAGACCCCATCATCTCCCACCCTAAATCAACAACAGACTCGTCGAGTAGGAAGAACAAATATGGTACAAAATAGAGGCCATGCCCCAACTGAAAGGAATCCAGGTACTCATGGCCAAAGCACCCGCCCTATAAATAGCCGCTAGGAGAAGGCCAATGATCGCCCCCAGCATGAATCCCTGTGCTACTCCCGCCACTAAGTACAGAATAGCGCATAGCACCAGAGGCAAAACCACGGCCTTTTTGTTCGATTGCACAATCTTCCGTTCTCTATAAGCCCTTAAGTTCATGGAAAGCGCAGCAGCAACGCCAACCAAAAGGTACGCTCCACTGAAGAAAATGATCACCCAAAAGACGGTGAATTTCCAGATATCGATGGAGTAGTAAAGAAACAGCTCGTTGTAGCGGGGCAGGGTGGAGCCGAGAGGCCAGAATAGGGAGGGGAAGTGCGGCGTCACATAGCCAATGGGAACATCCAGCGAGCTGACGAAGACCTTCATGTACCGGTGTTGTGGAGTTTGGTTAGTCTTGAGAATACTGTATGGAGGGAGTTGGTGATATGGAAGGCAGGAAGAGGACGGGGTGGAATTGGGTGAGAGTTTGGGAAAAGGAAACCGAAGGTATCTTAAGCTTCTTGGATTTGGATTTTTGCTTTTCGTATTGTTTTTTGGTGTTTGTGGCTTTCGGTTAGAGCAGTATGGTGAGGGTGCTTGGATTCGAGGAGGGATATTCGGAGGACGGGCTGGAGGGGACGTGAACTCGGGATGCTTTCTCGACAATTCAAAAGAAAAGAGCCGTTTATTGATAACGAAAATTTGAAGGGACCCAAATTGAAGGTGGTTTAAGGTCTTCTGGACGCTATATGCAGGTCGAACACAAAACCATCACCTTTTCATGTCATTTGCGCCAAAATGGTAGTTCTCGAAAGCTTATTTAGCTAACCAAAGACGACTTTGGTCCTCGATCACTTTGTGGCTTTTGCGTAGTGTTTTGCATTGTAACACCCAGCAAAATGTCTCTTACAGTACCCCATAGATCTCCACTCACACGGCCAATTGACAAAGCAGAATTAGTCATGTAATCTCTTGAAAGCTCCGCCAAAATACTCTGGCAATTGCTCTGCTATACCTCTCACTCCAAATCCAAAAACAAAGATATGGTTGAAGGTCACGTGACTTTGACTCAAAACCCTATTTCCACCCCAAAGAGCCAACGGCAGTCTACCAAAATTCTAAGTTAAGTAAAATCCCAGAAAATCATTCCATTCAGCCCCAAACGGTTTCCGATACTCCTGGCCCCACCTGTCCACCTAATAGACCCACCCACTTTTACCTGCACACGTATCGCCACTTCAACACCAACTACTACTTCATGTCAAGATACGACTCCAGAACCACCATCTTCTCGCCTGACGGGCGTCTTCACCAAGTGGAGTATGCTCAAGAAGCCATCTCCAACGCAGGCACCGCCATTGGTATTTTATCCCTGGAAGGCGTGGTTTTAGCTTGTGAGAAGAAGTTCACTTCCAAGTTGCTTGATAACGATGGAAGTGCAGAGAAGTTGTACATATTGAACGACCAGATGATGTGTGCTGTTGCAGGTATGACGGCTGATGCATCGATTCTTGTCAACAATGCCAGAGTGACTGCCCAAAGATACTTGAAAACATACAATGAGGAGATCCCCTGTGAGCTCCTTATAAAACGGGTGTGTGACGTCAAACAGGGCTACACGCAGCACGGTGGTTTACGTCCATTCGGCGTTTCCTTCATTTACGCTGGTTTCGACGATATTCACGGATTCCAGTTGTTCACATCCAACCCCAGTGGTAACTATTCCGGCTGGAAGGCCATTTCCATCGGCGCCAACAACTCGGCTGCACAGACGTTGTTGAAAAAGGACTACAAGGACGAGATGCTGTTGAAGGAGGCGTGTGATTTGGCGGTGAAGGTGCTTTCCAAGACGATGGATGCGTCGAACATGAACAGCGAGAAGTTGGAGTTTGCTACGTTGAGCGCCGGCGCAGAAAAGCCTACTGTTTTGCGGAAGGTTTGGAACGATGCCGAAATCGACGAGTTGATCAAGGTCTCTGGTGTTTTGGAGAAGGCCGACGAGGAGTAGTTTCTCGTACATACATCACTAGAAAAAGCGTAATGGAAATGTGTAGAGAGATTTGGGAGTGGGAGGAATTGGCTCCGAGAGCTTATTGGGAAGGGGGGATATTGGCTTAGAGAGCTTATGGTTGTATGGGGATGTCTTGTGTGAATGTTATAGAGGAGTGATAGTCCGAAGCTAATGATGCACCAAAGACAGAAAGAGTATGATTTTGAAAGTGGCGTGTGAGAAGCTGATTTGAGGTCTTAGAAATTTTGAATAGTTGGCGATGACTTCTAGCGTTTAGTAGATATTTCAGCGCATAAAGTTCTTCACGCTTTATGTTCCCAATCAAATCTCACCAGAAGCCTACAGTTCGTTTTTTTTTAGAAATTGTTTTTTACGACTTATAAAAGAATTCTGCCTAGTATGATAGTTTAGTCGTAAGCCGTTAAGACCGTATCCAATCAGCTGCCTTACTACCCCAATTCTTTCACTTTCCCAAGCATCCCCGTACTTAAGTCAATGAAGTCCGTAAATTATCAATTTTGTATATTAAAACAATTGAAGATTAAACTGAGAGTCTCTTCCTCCTCCTTGAATCAGGGACACCCCTTCAGCTCCCCAATTAAGTTCCAAAAATCGACTCCATCAAAACATAACCCTCCAAAGAACCAAATCAAAACAAAACAAGCCTTTCTTCAAAAGACCCCTCAATCAAAATTCCACAAACCAAAAATCCCAATTCGTGCCATTCTCCAACATCGAACTACCCCAGGTATATGCGCACTATCAAGCGCACTCATTTAAGCAACCACCATGAGTTTCTTCCAATTGGGGCTTCCCAACAAAACACTACGGGAAATCCGGGCCACCAATACGATTCTGGCTCGGCTCCTCAAACAGCTAAACTCGCTCCACGAAGAAACAGCGTTTTTCCTCCAAACTGCCCTGACCCCAGAGAAACCTACAGAAACACAGCAAGTGTTCCAGGACTTCTACTTTTTGGTGGCGGGCAACAACCACAAATTCCCGGAAATACATCTCCGCAAGTTGAAGGAGTTTGCTTCGAGGTTGGACGAACTCAAGCCCACGGGAGATGTTGACTCGGCTTTGATCCACTTGATGGACTCATATTTGGTCGTTTTGGGTGCACACGATTTGGCCAATTCCTTGATATACAAGACGATCGTGCTCAGTAGACAGGGAAATTACTGGGACGACGTTAAGCTGCTGACGTACGGAAAAGTCTGTTTTGGCGTACAAACATTGCCTCAGAGGGTCTATGAGTTCACTGCCCAGGGCGTCAACAACACAGTTTTTTCACAAAACCAGGAGACTTTCGTTGGCAGGGTTAAAAGCAGCTTCAAGGCCCTTTGGTACACTTTTAGCAGAATGGTGGCACAGTCGGCAGCCCATTTGAACAGAAACTTCGTTTTGAGAGGATCCAGGCTCCGTTTTTTGAAAGTTCCGCTTTCCTACATCGACACAGAGATCAAAGAGAAACAAGAGGCTATCCAGGCGCAGTTGGACGTGCACTATGGCCAGTTGGGTTTGTTCATCAACAGCTTGCCTGTGGATATCCAGCTTTTGGCTAAACTTCTCAATTGCCAGGCCAGCAGAGGCGTGGTGCTCCAGAAAATCGAGGAAAATGTAAAGAGCGTTTCAGAGTACAAGGCTACTCGTCCTCCCGGCTTCTTTGCTCGCTACTGGCCCGTTCTTCTTTTACTAGTGAAATACGGTCCTTCCACCACAACCTCCATTTACCAGAACCGCGTGGAGATCGTGGAATGGATCAGACTCAACTTGATTGACACTGTGGTTGGGTTCTGGAAAAACTGGGTAGTCAAGCCCGTTTGGGATATGTTGGGCATTCTCCGAGCCGACGAGTCCATGACCATCACATCCAAGGAATCACTCCAGTCTGACCTCAACTCCTTGGAAAGAATGGTTTCTGACTTTGTGAAAGATAATGGCATGAATGTGAATATGGAGCAGATCCACCAGCAGGTGGCCCAGGGCGACTTGACGATGATGATGTCTCAGTATGAGAAGGAGATCAAAACGCCATACAAACTGATTATCCAGGGTCTGTTGATCCGGTCGATACTTATCCAGATCCAGAAAACCAAGGTGGACGGTGCCATTGCCATTGGCGGTATCGACAAGTTGCTCAAGCTGCAGCAGTTGCTTTTCGGAATGCTTTCCGTGCTGCCTTCGCTTTTCATTTTGTACCAGGCCAACCAGGCTCTTCACAGAGAGGGTATTTCCAGCAAAAGTCAGCGGATAATGTGCTTGAAGAGCCTCAATCTGGTCGGCGCTTTGGTGAACAGAGAGGGCAGTGACGATAAGCTCATTGGAGACGGAAAGCTCTTTGTGGAGACCATCAACCTCACGCTTCTTCTGAGAAAGATAATTCCCACGAAGCTTCAGGAGGACTGGCTTAAGGATCTCAACGAGCTTATGGTGACCAGTGCAGAGGACAGAGAGAAAGCAGGTCGTGCTGTGGAGCGGATATGGGCGATGTACCTGCCATTCTTCCGGCGGGGGATTTAATGGGAGGACTGGAATTTCTAGTTGACTGAATCAGAGGAAGTTTACGTTGACCGTTTTGAGATGAAAGCGGCTATCCACGGAATTTGACGAAATGCAAATGCAAGGCTGCCTAGATTGGGCTCTGATAGCCAGTCCTCATGGAAAGAGCTGGTAAATACTCGATGCCTGGCCAAGGATGAATGGCCGGCCAGAGACAATAGGAGATTGAAAATTCGAGAGGAGACAAGTCTTCAGAGCCCAATGGGGAAAAGCGAGAGTTAGCAGCTCTATGAGAATGCTAAGTATCGTCTGTTTCCAAGAGAGACGGCCAGATGGAAAGGACAAACGGAACACCGAAGGAAGCGGCTAAGAACACAGTTGAACAATCTAATCAAATGTGTCCGTTTATGGATAAAGTCACACTTACGCTACTTTGCGACATGTGAAGCCCCATTGAGAAGGAGAGGGGAGGAAATGGATAAGCGGGAGATAGGAGACAAAGCGGCACACAAAAGAGCTAATGTGGACGAGGAGGGGACGAAACAAAGAGTTGACCAGGTGGGGACGGTTGTACAGCATGACTAGCTGGAGTTAAGGTGAATTGAACGAGAAGGTGAACGAGAAGGTGAAGCTGAAAAAGCAGGATCTTTTCTGAAAAGTCCGAGTTGACGTCCCTGAAGACATCCCAAGACTCTGAGTCAGGCCAGACCCTGCAACCGATAAAGCAAGCGTTGACTGGCATGGCTTGGATAACCGGGTGTGTCTGGAACTTCCCCTCCAGCCAGATTCCGGAGCCGTTCCAAAGAGGAGACGAATGGCGAGAGATTGAAACTACCTTGAGAGAAAAAAGCACCGTCAGCGAAGTGTCAAAAAAACTTTTTTATGTTCTGGAATCAAAAGCGATATCTAGAATTCACCTTTAGAGCGCAATAGCACGGCGAGAAAGCACGGCTGTAATAGGAGCCTAGCATGGAGGGGAGACCGTGGGGATGGGAGGGGACTGACAATAGTAGCAAAGCGAGCGGCGGCGCTGCAGTATGTGAGTGAAGTTGATCTGCTTGCAGCCTAAAACGAAAAGGAGAACACAGGGAAAGTGAGAAAGTGTGTTACACAATTGGCGGGAAATTGCGATGGAGGAATTGCGGAGATTTCCAAATCGTGGAGCACAGTCGCACCACTGGCTGCGAAACACAAGATGGCCAGAAAGCCAAAGGATCGGAATTCCCCCCTATTTTTCCAATTTACGGAAGACTCCAGAATCGCCATTTCCCACTCCACCGTTGCTCCTTCTTTATACTTCTGTCTGCTCTTGGCAATTCGGGGGGTGAAACTCCGAAGCGACCCCGCCATGAGGACATTTGCAGGCTCGGCCAGGGTCGAGCAATCTGGTTGCGGGGAACACCTCCAGATATAAGGTGCTCCACCGCCGCCTTCTTCCTCCAGTTCCTGTTTTGGACTTTTGACTGTTATCAAGTCACTGACGTATAGGCCTCGTCTGCATTATTCTGTTTCGCTCCACCGGTGATTTCAAATCTGACAACCAAACCGGTGATTTCAACCTGAGCACCAAATTACCAAAGAACTGTCTCCAGCACCGCTAGAGTCAGTCTACTGCCACTATTCCTCGTCCATATGTGCTTACAATGGCTCGTTCCGCCGACGAGCCAGAGGCCGAGTCGACGCCTCGTGCGATGTTTGAACTGAGCGACCTGAGCTCGCTTTCGCTGGGTTTCCACAACGCGACCACTTTTCCACCGATGGCTCACGGCGGCTACGGCACGAAAACGGCCACGGGGAACCTGAGGATCTTCAATTGCAAGCATTGCCAGCGTGCCTTTACTCGAGAGGAGCACCTCACGAGACACATTCTACTGACCCACAACAAGCTCAAGCCGTATATCTGTGGGATCTGCCTGCGCCCATTTTCCCGGCGGGACTTGCTTCTACGGCACGCCAAGAACCTCCATCAGGGCTCGGAGGTTGCGGTTCTGCGGATCCGAAAGCTGTGCAAAAAGGCTCCTGAGGAGGACGACGAGAAGGACAAGGACGACCAGCGGATGAAGATGTCTGTGAACATGTTGGTTTCGTAGGTCTTTGAGAGGAGACTGGAGTTTACTGAATTTTGCACCCAACTGAAGAGCAGGCGTCGAAGGTCGATTGGATGCTGAGAGCGAGGCATCTAGCACCAGAGCCGGCTCTCAGACTGGGAATCATGAGAGTCGGGACAAGGAATCAAGAGAATTGGTGATCAGAGAAATGGTGACCTGAAAATTGTGGACCAGAGTGGGGCCAATTTGCAACCATTTCTGCGGCTTTCAAGCTAGTCAAAAGCCATCGGCGTTGGGCGCGAGTCACCAAACAATCTTTGGAATCTCAGCTCCTCCGGATGTCCATCTCCATTACTACATTGGGGGAGCAAACTTCCGCTGCGGCACGTGTGTGCAGTGGGGAGGGAAAGGGGCTCTCGGACTTTTTGAGGGGTCCGGCACTGCATGTCCCAAAAAAGACCTAAGCCCAAATGTCCATCAGAAGAGGCTGAATTGGGCTATTAGAATTCGCCCGCACGGCGGCTATCTGGCGTACACAAAGTCGCCCGAAATGTGTGCTGCCGCAAAGAGAAAGCTACTCCACCAACATCCCTGCTCCTTTTGCAGCCAAAGGGGGGAGCAGCAAAGACGACGAATTGTGACTTCGACGGCTCGTCTGACTCCAGTGATCTAAGCATTCGCTTGGTTTTTCAATGTAATTGGTTTCGGTTTTACGTGCCGTCGTAGTTTCGTAAATTTGTTGGGCTGTCGGCTACCTCCCGATCGGGAATGAGCCAACACGGTGAGGTGGACCAAGGGAATGAACGGGGACGAAGGGGGACCAAACTGAAATTGAGTTCCCCTCAACCGCCTGGTATATCAATAGGGAAATTCGTCGATTTCTACTATACAATGAAGTGGAGTGGCATTTTGCGTTCTGTCAGATTGAGACGGAGACGCAACTTCAATCTTATTTGTTCTGTGTTCATGATATCATGGTGATTGCATTCAAGGCATTGATGATTGTGTGATTTGGTTTCAATGATCGTGTGCCGCTATCCATAGTTGATAAGTTTGCCCCACTGATGCTTCCATCTTTGCCCCATTGATCAATTCCATTCATCCTTGGGCCTTTATGGTCCTTTTACGATAACGTATTAGCATATTTTATTTGATATTGCAATATACAATTGACGAGTTGTGAGTGTAGGTCAACAATCTCTGGCGTGGACTTGATGAAACATGGTGATGGATCTAAACCAGTTCCAACCAGAGATTTATTCAGGTCAATGGGAGAAAAGATGATTTTCTTGTTTTCAGTTTTTCTGAAAACGTAGTCAAGTGTTATTTGACTAGAAGAATGTAGTGGTCGTGAACAATCTAAATTGTAAACATGAGGATGGAATCTGAATTATCTAACTTCAGTTATCTAGCAAAACGACCAATGGAAATTGGACTTTCATTTGTGAATTTTAGGGAGAATTTCGAAAAAACCCCCGCTGTTGGATGGTTTCTTTCCGTTCATCTTTCCAAAATTGCCAAGAACTTTCTTTGTCTCATTTTGTCACTTTTGCAAGCGGGCGAAGTACCTCTCTTCTTACTTGTGAGAGAAGAGCTGTCGCCCAAAAAAAAAAAGAAAAAAAAACAACACAATCTGCTATTTGCCTCTTTCCACTTGGTGCTATATACTAAAAATGCTTGTTTAGTGGATGTTTTGATCCCGGGCAATGGCAGGCAATAGCCGTTTCTCGAATGTATCAGATGATGATACCGAAGCAATGACGAACTTTTTAAAAGGTGCTGATGATTGAAATATGATTTCGGTTTTGATGCTCTTTACAATTTGGCCTGTTTCTGATAATCACTTCCCATTGCTGGTACACTTTTTCATGCAGAAGTTTGCTAACATAGTTCTTTGAGAAGGCCACGGAATTATAAAGAGCAGATGTCGATTCAAAGCAAATTTTTGGCTGA
The DNA here is from genome assembly GCA_030579055.1 of Candidozyma chanthaburiensis. Classification (NCBI taxonomy): domain Eukaryota; kingdom Fungi; phylum Ascomycota; class Pichiomycetes; order Serinales; family Metschnikowiaceae; genus Candidozyma; species Candidozyma chanthaburiensis. Next base: position 52,558 of record JAKUAA010000025.1, read on the forward strand.
ATTTTGACATGATATCAAAATCTTCCTGAGAAGCAGATCAACAGACTTATTTAACAGCAATTCATATTATGGGGGTTTATTAGGTTTTTTCTAAATTCGAGAGAGGAGCCACCCAGAAAGCTTTGCAGGTATAAATTGTATAATTCGAAGATTCTCCAAGTGAAGCTGCAATGGACTGCTAATCAGGAAATGGGCTTCATTTTAACAACAGATAGAATTGTTGATAAGCCACAATTCTTTGTATATAATGCCACAAGATTTGTAGGCTAAGAGGCTAAAGAAGGATCTAATTTGAGTCGCTTCTCGAAGCTCCTTCAGCTGGATGTCGATAACAAGTCTGTGAATTTGCTGGCAGAGCCGCTGGCAAATTGATATCAAGATACAATCGACGAAATATCCTTCGTAATAAACCTAATACATAAAAAAGATTACTCGGCACTGACAAACAGAGACAGTTAAATCAAGACATCGAGGAACTCAACAGTAGAACTACCTGTAAATTGGGCTCTATGGCAAAAAGTGCAGACAAAAACCCCGTCTTCTATTTCCCACTGCCTCATTTCTTTCCTGCTCTAAACTCCTCCATAGACTACTTTCCCACTCTCCTCCAACCTCCTCCTTGATACCCAACTGCAGAGAGCATTATCAACATCGCGATTTTGCAACCAACTACAAACATCAGCGATGGCAGCAGGTAATGCACAATTCGTGTACTCTGTGCCGGAAACGCCGTGGCACGTGGTTGTTACCGACACAAGCCGCCATTTCTACTTCAACTCGGCGACAAAAGCGGCTGTTTGGCAGATCACAGACACCGATGGGCAGCTTTCAGAGAAGATCGAATGGGACCGTTTGGCTGTGCTTTTTGCCAAGTCGCGTGGCTGGGTGCCCCCGAAGAAGCCACTTAACGAAAAGAAGGAGAATACAAAAAAACAACAGGGAAGAATCCCCGAGAAAGAAGCAGACGAAGAGCCAGAGGAAGATTCAGAAACTGAAGAGTATGTTCAGCCAGAGGTGCCACACGACTTGATTGGGTCCATTGTGGCAGAGTCAGGGCCGGTAGAGGAGGAGAAGGGGGAAGATGAAAGCGAAGAAGGCGAAACACACCACGGTGGTTTGGGTCTACTACAGGGGTATGGAAGTGACTCTGACGAAGCAAATGACAGCGAAGCGGAGAGTTCAAAGGGCGATGAAGAGAGCGACGGTGAAGACTTAGTAGACATAAACGCCGGATTGGAGCTTGGTCTTCTGGATGATGAAGACCAAGACAGTTCGAAAACCGCTTTTAAAGAACTACTATCACAGCACCAGGGCGCCTTTTCCATCTACGATCCGTGGTTTCTCGTTGCTGAGGAGCTTGTCACTTTGTTAGCACAGGAACCGGCGTTCTACAGTCTTCTGGACGAAACGAAGGAGGCCGTGTTTAATGAATGGGTGGCTGAAGCTGACGGAAATAGCGCCGCCAAAAGCAGCATGTTTCCCACACCCACACTTCTTTATTACCAGGCTATCCAGGAACATAAAAGTGAGATTCGTAAGCTCCCCTATGTCCAGTTCAAGGAGCAATTTCCCATAGAGTCCGATGTCGAAGAGCCAGACAAGCTTTACAGAGCACTTCGAGCCACATTGGTGGATTTTGCCGAGCACGAAAAGACCCTCAAGAAGGGAGGCTACAAAGGCGAGAATTTGAAGGTCAAGCGTGTGGCTGAGTTTGTTGCTCTGGAGACGAAAGAGTTGAATCTAGCAAAAGAGGAATATGAGCTGCAGGCAGAACTGTTCTTCGACAAGTGGATGGATTTATGCAATCACTTTGCTTTGCCCCGGGAAACCGTTGAAAGCCCGGTGAACTTTATTCTAGGCGACGAGAAGCGGTATCTTTGTTATAAAGATGCTCTCAAGGAGTTATAGATGCCGACAGTTGAAGGTTGGTGTATGCCGATTTGAGTTCTGGAATAATAATTTTGACTTTCAAATGCTGCCAATTTGTTGCAGAACGGCAATGGCAGTTATTGCAGACTAGAGCAGATTGAAGTCGAGGAAGAAGAGCAAATTCATCTCCGCAAACGTTGAAATATCGAGCCGACTGGGTCGTTGTATCACTAGACACAGTTGATTCTTTAGAACTTGAACGAGCATTTACAGAATCCAGAACTGATCGCATTGAAGGGAATGCCAGTCTAAAGACAGGATATGCCAATCCAAAGAATCAGGAAAGAATGTTACTGTCTTACCAGGGAAAGCGAAGGGCAACTCCATGGCATCCCAGTCCTCACATTGCCACTCCCTGGAAAAGCTACGCCTGAGCGTTTCGAATCCACAGATCAACTTAAAGTTTCAGAAGTCTTTTAAAATGGGACTTTGCAGTCATGAAAGAGATCACGATAAAGGGAGTGATATTTGATCATAGTGAGGTTTATTTACACCGGGAAAAAAACTCACATCAGTTCGTTCGACCAATCGCTATGCCCAATCATCTGCCAATCTAATCCACCACTCTTGGCTGGATTTGAAAAATTGGGAGACCCAGAGGAAGCTTCTGTGAGCCACCTGAAGCATATTTAAGCACATGGCGCCAGAGACTCAAATCAAAAACACGAAAACAAAAAAAATTCTAAACTTTAATTTCCATCAAAATGTTCGAAAGCTCTCTGGTCCGCCCATACTCTTTCGACGCTCCTGCATACATTACACCATTTATCATCGCTTCGATACGCCTGCACAGTCTACTCTACATACTACCGTCCCTTTTCTACCCAGACAATTCGGTCTTGCTGAAACCAAAAGCCCTGGTTTCCCTCCTTCGACCCCCTTCTAACAAAAACTGAACAAACCTTCTGCACAATGTCCAGAGTGGCCGTGACAGGAATCGGTTTGGTGACTCCACTAGGAATAGGCACTCTGGCTACATGGTCTAACCTTATAAAAGGCGCCTCTGGGCTCATTTCCACAAAACAGTTACCCGACTACAAAGACGGCTGGGACAAAGTGCCGTCAAAAGTCGTGGGAAAAGTCCTCAATTGGGACCCTGAAAGATGTGCTGATAAAGACGCCAGAAGATGGGCTTTATTCACGCAATACGGAATTGTGGCCACTCAGGAAGCGCTAGATGATGCGAATTTGGATCTAGAAAGCGTCGATAAAAGCAAGTTTGGCGTGGCAGTCGGGTCTGGTATCGGTTCTTTTGAGGATGCCTATAATAACTCAATCGCTTTTGCTGAAAAGGGCTATAAACGTGTGCAGCCGCTTTTCATTCCCAAGCTTCTCAATAACATGGCGGCAGGCAACATCTCTATAAAATACGGTCTACGGGGCCCGCTCCATTCGGTGTCCACAGCATGTGCTACTGGTTTAAATGCTATTGGTGATGCTTACAACTTCATACATAATGGGTACGCCGATGCCATGGTGTGCGGCGGTCTGGAGGCTTCGATTCACCCTTTGGCATTGGCTGGTTTCGCCCGGGCTCGCTCTGTTGTGACTGAATACGAAGATGAGCCTTGGAAGGCTTCAAGGCCTTTTGATAAAGACAGAAACGGGTTTGTGCTTAGCGAAGGATGCGGCATTTTGGTGTTAGAGAATATGGAAATGGCTAAAAAGAGAGGGGCTAGGATTTACGCTGAAGTTGCCGGTTACGGTTTATCTGGAGATGCCAACCACATAACAGCACCTTTGGAAGCTGGTGATGGAGCGTATGCAGCCATGAAAATGGCCCTAGAAAGAGCCAAGGTGGACCCTGCTGAGATCGACTACGTCAACGCCCACGCTACTCTGACGGTCATCGGCGACCGGGCAGAAAATAATGCAATACTGACTTTATTTGCGAAAAACTCTAACCTTGCCGTGTCTTCAACCAAATCGTCCATCGGCCACTTACTCGGAGCCGCAGGGGCAGTGGAAGCGGCCTTCACGTTGAAGGCAATCGAAACGGGGCTTGTGCCGCCCACTCTTAATTTACACAATGTTGGTCGCCACAAGGACGATGACCCGACACAGTTCACCTTTGACTATGTCGCAAACGAGGCCAAGAAGCGGCCGGTGCGCCACGGCTTGTGCAACTCGTTCGGATTCGGAGGCGTCAATTCCTCCGTTCTCTTCAGTGGTCTCTGAGCGCCAAACATCTATCTTCTTTTTTTTTTTTTTGAAATCAATCAAGCGAAGGGTTAAAAATCACTGTTTAGCAACCAATGATCTTGTTCTTGGGGAACTTGTAGCCCGCCATCTCCCACGAGGTGTGGTTGTTGTTCATATAGGCATCTATGTGATTCTCAATGTAATCGGAGGTAGGATAGTCCTCAGGATCACAAGTCATACTGATTTCGTCTGGAGGCTGGTACACTCTCACGTAGTCCACTCTCATATGCGAGGGGAACACAATCGAGGGCCAATCAATGTAAGCCCACGAGTTGGAAAGACCCAAATTGATGACAATGGACATTGGCTCCTTGGAGATTCTTCTCCAGCCAACATTTCCGTTAGGACTCAACGCCCACGCGTGCAACGTGAATGCAGCACCCTCCTGGCCCTTTCCGACGTACCAGGTGATGTAGCCATCATCGTTGTCGTTCATGTACTCGTAGCCATACTCCTGGAATTGACCAGCACCTGTACCACGCTCGTACCAGGTGGTGTTCAACGTGACAAGCCCTGAAACGGCTTGCTGGAACGGACCACCGGTATAGGTGTTCATGGCACACACTTCGCTGTTGTGGATCTCCACGAAGCTGTAGTCAGGATAGTACCACACATCGTAGGGCGCAATCTGGTAGGACATAGAAACCACACCGGTTTTGAGCGTGTCGTCGATGGAACCTTCAATGATATCGATTTCGGGAGCACCACGGCCTGTTCCAGCGTTGGGGTGATCTTCTCCAGAACACGTGCAAATGTTCAACTTCTGACCTGGAAGGTAAGAGATACCGTCTGGCGACGACTGGTTGGGCGTGATACCGGCGTCACAGGAATCGTATGTGTAAGGCCACACACCCTCAGTAGAGGCCAAGTACCCTGGACGAGCCAAATTGCCCAACGTCCAAAGACCAGGCCAAAGACCCATCTTGTGGCCGTAGTTTGGCAAGTTGACAGAGGTGACAATGAGACCCTGGGTAAAACAAAGTTTGTTCCAGGACTGCAACATCGCAGACCGGTAGAACAAGTTGTGGTTCTTGTAGGCGTCCAAAGTTATGTAAAGGGTGCCGTTGGCGGTGGTAGCAGCATCAGGATCGTACCACTCCAAGTCCTGAGTGGCCTGGTAGTGGATATCCACGCCCTGGAAAAACTGGTCATCGCCATCGTAGAAACTTCTACCCTCAGCGTTGAACTCGTCAGAAAAAGTCAACTCCCACTCATCGCCGTTGGAGCTTGTTCTCTTGTACTCAGCTTCTGGGGTGTCAGGGTCGATCAAAGACGTCCGGATAGCGCTGGAAAGAGGGTAAGTGTAGCGGGACAAAACCTCGTAAGTTTCGGGCTTGTATTTGTTGGAGACGTTCGCAAATGTCAAAACGGGCAAAATGATGAAAACAGCAAGTGCGCCCAACAAGAGCACCAAAAAGCCTAGAAGCCCAAAACCTACACGCCTGTCCATGTGCTTGAGGTCATGCCAGAACCTGTTTTTGTCGTAAGCGGCGTCTGCAATCGGGTCTGGGTTGTGCAAGTAGTCATCGGGCTCCTTTTCGTCGATATGAAGAGGAAACTGGTCCGCAGGGTAACCCCCAAAAGGCGAGAGGTCCACTTTGGCCAAAAAGGGGTCCAGCACGTTCTCGCCGTTGCTAGACGTGGTCTCCAGCCCATTCTGCGTCAACTGCGTGTACTGGGAGTGAGATCTCTGGAACTGCTCCAGAAGCGAAGTCAGTGAGTGTTCTCTCAGGTTAGCAAGACTGGGGTACCTGTTGAACTCCGTGGGCGCCACCAAATTACCCTGTTGAGAAGGCAGCAGTGCCGGGCGGGCGCCTCTGTCGGCGTAATACCCGTGATAGCTGTTTCTGTTGTATTCGTTGTTGTCGGGGGAATGTTGAAGTAAATCGTCTGAAGCAGCCTCGTCAAAATGGCTCAGGTCATACAGGCCCTCGTCAAACGGATTGCGGGGGCTGTCCGGGTAGCCGTTGTTGGTTAAATCACGGTGGGACATGGAAACTGAAGCTCAGAAAGGAGGACGAAGGAAAATGATGATGATGTTTTCGGCAGAGCGCGGTATAAATAGACCCTAAAAATGGAGCGATGGAATGATTTCAGGAATGGAGGTTGAGGACTAATCCAGGGTTCTGGTGGAGCACAGATGAAAAGCTGGTGGACAAAAACCAATTGTTTTGGGTTGGTTTTTTCCGGAAAACGCTGCAAAGAAATGTAGTAGGCTGTGGTGGCTGAAGGAGGTAGCAAAACTTGGCTGCCAAGACTGTGCGCGACAGGAAACTTAGTTTGGGGCCAAGGGAAAAGCAAAAGTGTCACTGCTTAAAATCTTAAGACTTTGATTTTTCTTCAAACGAAAAACTTGACTTTCTTTTCGTTTTGAACTTCAAACCTGTGTTATCTCCGTTCGGGCTCACCAGAGGCACGGCTGCGGTTTTGTTGTTCAACGCCGCGGCACAAAGGTCGCGAGAATCGCCATATTTACCACTGTGCGCAGCCTCCCACTGCCCTGCGCCTGCTTGGGCCGCCGTGTGTTGCTGCAAAAAAAAAGTTGAAAAAGCGTAATTCTGAGATTTACGCTTTTTGCATGCTTTGCTCTGATTGGCCAGTTTGGCGTGCCCGCCTGCTGAGCCTCCTGGCGTGCGGCTGTGCCCCTTGTCCCCACACTCCCTCGTATATGGGAGATCTAGTCTCAGGGGGATTCTGAACCCCCAGAATCAAATATTCACCCAAATCAGCCCAAAACCGGCCGTTTGATAGAATCTCCGGCGGTTCCTGGGCACCTTGTATGCAGATGTAGTAACTCGTCCTGCAGACAAGCCTTTCCTCCCATACACCATGCCATCGACGAATCTTGCAGAGGATCTGAAGACCACGAACAGCCGCTAAAAATAGAAGTTTGAAACGAAGCCATTCTGAACCATTTCAAGCCTCACATAGTAATGTGGCGGAGCATCGCGGTTTGTTAGCAGTAATAGACAGTAGTCAACATGGTGAGGCTTGTAGCTAGAAAAGCGACCGTGAACTGGCAAAACAAAAATGGTGGAGGACCCGAGATTTGGCCTGAAATCTCGATATTTATGGCTATCTTTGCTTGGACAATGAAGCTGCCCAATATGACAGCTTGCTTCTGTGGTTCACTGAACCCTGCGTTGGCTGCGAATTTTCATTATCCACGAAGACAAAACAAGATCCAATTGTCCGAAATCGTCTTCTCCGTCTCTGATCAATTTGAAGCTGAAATTTGATTGAACGGTTGAAGTGCGGCTTTGATGAAATCGTCACACAAAACAGCTTCCTTGGCTTCACTACCAATGACTTTTAACCCCATGCCAAACCGTCCAACTGTAAACCGTCCACCGGCTTAGCACTTGTACGCAAGCTTGTTCTTGGGAACGTCAAAACCCGTCTCGGACCAAAGCGTCAAGTTGCTGTTGTAGTACGCAATCTTGTGGTTGTTAATGTAATCCGTCGTTGGGAAATCGTCAGGGTCACAGGTGACATTGATAGCGTCCTCAGGCTGATAAACACGAACATAATCCACCCGAAGACGAGCAGGAAACAACATCTCGGGCCAATCAATGTAGGCCCAAGAGTTAGAAATACCGAGGTTCATCACAATCGACATGGGTTCTTTGGAGATTCTTCTCCAGCCAATGTTTCCATTGGGTGCAAGAGCTTTGGCATGAACGGTAAGTGTGGGGTCTGCACCAACATACCAGGTCAAATGGCCGTTTACGTCGTCGTTGAGGTACTCGTAACCATAAACCTGAAACTTGCCAGCATCGGGCCCACGTTCGTACCAAGTGTTGTTAAGCGTGGTGACACCAGAAACAGCCTGTTGGATCGGGCCACCGGTGTAGACGTTGGCACTGGTGAGCTCGGAATTGTGGATCTCCAAAAAGTTGTAATCGGGATAGTACCAAATGTCCATGGGCGCAAGCTGGTACGACTGGGAGGCCAAACCGAGCTTCAAGGTGTTTGTGTCTGTTTCAGCTTCGATGATATCGATTTCTGGAGCGCCACGCCCGGTTCCTGGGTTAGGGTGGTCTTCACCTGAGCATACACAAGAAGGAAGTCTCTGGCCAGGAAGGTACGAGATTCCGTCGGGAGAAGACTGGTTGGGGGTGATTCCGGCATCGCAGGCGTCATAAGTATATGGCCAGACGCCCTCTGTGGAAGCTCTGTAGCCCGGACGGCCCAAGTTACCCATAGTCCAAAGACCAGGCCAGAGTCCACCCTTGGAACCGTAGTTGGGAAGCTGGGCAGAGATCAAAATCATGCCCTGCGAGAAACACATCTTGTTCCACGACTGGACCATTCCTGAGCGGTAGAACAAATCGTGATTCTTGTAAGCGTCCATCTGCGAGATAAGCGTACCGTTACCGGTGGTGACAGCGTCGGGATCGTACCATTCCAAATCCTCGGTACCACTGTAGTGGATGTCGACGGCCTGGAAAAACTGGTCGTCTCCGTCGTAGAAGGTTCTGCCTTCTGCGTTGAACTCATCCGAGAAAACCAACTTCCATTTTTCGCCGTCCTTGTTGTTTTTGTACAAGGCATCCTCGGGCGTGTCGGGATCCACCAAAGACGTCCTGATGGAGCTGGAAAGCGGGTACTTGTACTGGGTCAACAGCTCGTACACCTGGGGGTGGTAGTGGTGTCCCACGCTGGAGTAGAAGAAAATGGGCAAAAGCACGAAAATGACAATGGCTCCACAAAAGAGAAAGATCACGCCGATAACACCACCGGCGGCCTTGCGGTCCATGGTCTTCAAATCGTACCAGAACCGGTTTTTGTCGTAGGCAGCATCGGCAATCGGATCGGGGTTGTGCAAATAGTCGTCGGGCTCTTTTTCGTCGATACTGAGAGGAAACGACAGAGCTGGGTAGCCGCCAAAAGGCGAAAAGTCCACGTTGGTCATGAACGGATTGGTGCTTTTCACCAGCCCTTCATCCTCGGGTGTGGCCAGATCCAGCCCAAGCTGAGGCAGGTACTCTTGTCTCATTTGGGAAGCCAACGAAGTCAGCGACACCACTCTGGATCCTGCCATCAGCGGATACCGATCGTAGTCAGAAGGCATCAGGAGCCCCTGGGCCTGGTCCAGCGAACTGTGACCCAGCAATAGATTAGCGGAGGTGTCGTTGGAATAGTAGCCGGAGGGTCCGCCTAAGCGGTTTCCATAGTGGCCGGGACTGTGGGCCAAATCTCCCCTTTCAAGCGATGCGAAAGACGAGTTGGAGTCTCTGGAGTTGCTCTCCTGGTCTAATTCTGAAGCGAAGGGATTCTGGGGAATATCGGGGCCCAGCGACGGGTCGTTAAATGTGAGATCACGAACCATATTGTTTTCTGGATAATGATATTGGTTGCAAATCTGCGGTCAAGAAAAGACAAGAAAAGACTGCGTTGACAGGTGGGAGTTTTCTTGGGCAACAGTTAAGCGAGGGCTATTAAGCTTGGCGCCGGAAAAACAGCAAGGGGAAAAGATCGCAGCAGGAAACGCTGGAACCGATGATTTATTCAGATAAAGGAGCCTGTTTTGGCTGGTGGTGTTGCTCCAAGGTGAAAGAAAGTGGTACGTTTACTTGATCCGGGAGGGAGACACGATTTTTGTCTTTATTTTTTTTTTTTTTTTTTTTTTTTGGAAGCCTCGGGTAAGGTTGTTGCTGCAGCAGCAGCAGCTAATCTCGGTCCAGCATGCCAGAAAAAACCCTGTTTTTCCTGTACCGAACGCCCTCTATACCGGACGTACACGCCAGCCGTGCTGCCGGCCTATGATATCCTCGAACCCCCTGCCACAGTCGCCATTTTCTCCCGTCGCGTCCGCATAGCCCCTAGCGATAGTACCCTTTTTGCAGCTTTCGCACCGCACCTGCTTAGGTACTGCATATAGACTGCACTGCCGAGGCCCAGACACCTCGTCACAATAGGATTGACAGCATTTTGGCACATTACGCAGTTAATCCGGTGCAGTGCGTAGAGAGAGTTATGGAGAGTGGAGGAAACAGATTAAGAAAACGTAAGTGGTGATGTCGTTTATTGAGGCAAATGTGTTCATCACGTTACTTTAGTGTTACACCACAGTACAGTGGATCGCGAGTGGCCAGCTGCAAAACTCGCTGACCTCGGCTGTGTGGCTATGTTTGATTTCAGAGCTGCGCTTTGTGCCTGGAGTTTGCACCCTTCTGGTCCACACACAGGCTGAAGCTGGGGACTCAGCCTAGAGACTATTCAGGCTTTGATCGTAGTAAAAATGGGACCCTAGGAGTCCGCCCTTTGGAGGACGATACCTTCGTTGATACCCTCCTTGGTGAAAAGCAGAAGGTATTTCTTTTTTTTTTTTTTTCTTTTTTTGATGAAAAAGGCCTTTTTCAAGTCATTTCAATCTTCTTGATTGCATCAGGGAGCAGGACAGTTCTTGCTGGCGGTTGCAAATATCAGCCTGTGCTACAATTGTGGCTTTATGTGATTTTTGGATTATTCGTTTCGTTTCTTTCTTGACACACTTAAAAACGACAGACGTGCATCTTTGTTGAACAGGTGGTGAAACGTGATTTCTTTGTTTGTGTCTAAGCCACTGCAGCTTGGTCCAGTAGTTTCGAAGCTGATGTTCGTTTCATGGAACTCCTAGTCCATGAATGTTGTGGTCGCCCTCTTCCAATAAAAAATTCGACGTTGTGTCAGATTTGGGTGCATGTTCTAGGATTGAAAAACCCACTTTCCATTCTGTTTCACAAAGAGCGACGTAGGTTCGTTGCGTTGATTTACCTCAACCAATCGCCATTCTTCTCAAGTCAGTATCAAGCACAAAGATCAGCGGGAAGACATCTTTGAGGCATGGAGCAGAATAGAACCTAGTTACAGCCAAAGGCACGAGAGCTCCATCAACAAAAAACAGCTTTGAACTCTAGCTTCACTTGAGCAATTAAAGCTGAAAATGCCTTATCTGGTATGCTCCATGGGCGATTTTGCTTTTTACTTCACGTGTCAATGGCATTCCAATTCCAAAGGAACTCAAGGTCCATACCTCTATTCTCTCTCTATCGCCATATCCGAAATTTACTACCCTTCTTCTCAAACTTGGCTTTGCGTGTATTCACAAAAAGCAACACAACACAAGCAGTTTCCCCTTTGACCTAATTAAACCAACGCCAAAAGGCTTTTAGTCCGTTTCAACTATACCCTACTTATGACGTCATTTGCAACTCCAACACATAAAGACAATGTCACATTAGGGAATACGCGTGATGCCAAGCATATGACACCATCCAAGAAATTCATCCCCACACGGAAACTAAAACCTAGATGAATTTCAGTATTTTGATCTTCGTCTTGACAGTCACAGTAGCTCAGACCTACTAAGAGTACCTACAGGACTGGTTGCCAACGATCCTAGAAAACTACAATGTTGAAAATGTTATCAACGGTACCTACTCAATCTCACCCATTGAAGACAGGCCCATTGACCTAAATGGCACAGATAAGGCTTTGCACGAGTGTATCAAGCATATGCATCCCGATATGACTGCGGTGTTCTTTGGTGCAAACAGTGAGTACAGTAAGACCGTTGTGCAAAGCGATGAAGGCGAAGGAGACGAGCCATTTTTGGAAATGACAGATGATTATGGGAATGATTTTGATCAGATGAGCGTTTGGAAGCGAGTTGGCAGTATATTTGACGTATTTGCCTCGAGAGAATTTACTGGATGTGAAAGAGATTGTCACGATATTGCTTCTAGATGGTGTGGAAAGCTAAGTCTAGCGCTTTAGGATCTGGAAACCTTGGCATATATACTCCCACGTTTCGATATCTGAGCACCGAAAGCCGATACTTTTAAGTGTATCATACGAGCTCAAGAGTGGTACGATACCTATCATCCCCCCATCCAAAGGCTCAATGCCTTGTTTCTAGCAAAAACTGATTTTGGAAATTGATCTTTTGGGCCCATCGCTGGAGGGTTAGTTAGATTGGTGGGGCCGCCGCCTTAGCGTCAAGACTGTTGTTCAGGTGGCCATCCAGATGGTGGACTTGATTGAGGAGGTGCACCGTCATGACCTCATCAACAGGGACATCAAATAAAAGAATGTCTTTAAAACCGAGCGATGGTTCCTTCAGGAGTAGATAGCCTCAATCTGTTTGCATAAAGAGAAGTCCACATGATGTTCTACCTGGAGATCGCCACAACTGGATGCTGTTTCACGGATTCTATGGGTGCTGGAGTCGTATATTTCACAGAGATAGTCTAGTGGCGATCAGGACCTCATGTGGAAGGCTGCTGGTCAGCTTCAGATTAATATGTAACAAAGAGCATGTCGCCATTCTAAAGCTTGAGGTCTTCTACCGACTGCTCGGCGAAATCAGCAACACTTCTCCCTTTGTCATTGGGCATGGTCTTACAGACATTTCGGTCAACACTAGTTACCTGAAACCCAAAGCCAACAACTCTATGTGAAATTTAGAATTCTCCAAATTGTCAAGCTCCAATCTGCCTCCCATCAATGCGTTAAGTGGATCTACATTACCATATTGAGTAACACCTTCTGGCCTTTCATACCTCAATTGCTTACAACCTTCATCAAATCCACAGACTCTGGACGTACTCATCAATCTATTCCATACTCGCATAACTTACTTACAATGGCTGGTGCTTGGAGTTGAGGTCGTTGGTCTTGAGCTTACCCTCAACCTCCAAGATCTGTCTAGCACTGTCGACAATCGACTGCTCCACCGAGATCAACTCAAAGCCCAAGATCTTCTTGGTCTTGTCGTTGTTGATGGCAGCTCTCTTCTTGATGTCCTCCTTGTCAGAACCAGGGTTTCCAATTGGCACATGCTGTGACTCCCTTGGGAAGTGAACGTGCAAAAGGTCCAAGATGGTCTGCTGGGTGAATTCGCCAGCGTTTAAGAGCAATCTCTGGTTCTTGGCCTCGTCCTTCTCGAAAGCCACAATGTGTGCCCTGGCGATATCACGAACATCCACAGCTGGACCGTTGACAGGGTTCACCTTCTCCTCGGTACCCTTGATCTTCAAGATCGAGTTGATGACCTCAGAGGAGGTGTTCAACTGGGTAGTCTTGAAGGAGTTGGTGGGCTGGGGACCGAAAACGTAGGTTGGGTTGACGGTGGAAAGCGCAAATTGGGGCTTCTCTTCCTTAACAAAGTCCCAAGCAGCTTTTTCAGCAAACGTCTTGGAACCGAAGTATCCAGCATATGGGTTCTCCAAGGCCTTCTCCCAGGTAAGATCGTCCCAGGTAGACTCGTCCCAGGTTTTTCCGGCCAGCAGGTCCATTTCTGGAGAAGCAACGGCAGCGTAGGAGGAGGTGACCACCACTCTCTTGATGTTAGGGCCGTTCTTCTTAATTGAGGTCAAGGCGCCCTTGGTACCGTTGACAGCTGGCAAGAGCAAGTCCTTCTCAATGTCGGTAGTGTTGAAATGGAATGGAGAGGCGGTGTGCAAGAAAGCAACAGCCTCTGGGTGCTTCTTAACGAATTCGTCAAAAGCTCCTTCTTTCTCAATGTCTTCGACGATTTCGTAGGTGAAGTTCTCGGGCTTTCCGGAAGCCTCCTTGACATATTCACCCTTTTCAGGGGATCTGACAGATCCCACGACGTGGTAGCCTTGCTTGACAAGTTCTTGGACAGTGTGCAAGGCAACGAAGCCAGAGGCGCCAGAAATCAAAACTGTGGTGGGCATTGTGAACTTTGTAAATTAAAAAGATCAATGACTTTGGACGACGGTGGATCCGAGACTTTATACTTTCCCGGCAGCAACCTTGGTGGCAATCCCACAGTTTGCAGCCATCAATAAACGCTTGCTTGCAGTTGCAAAGCCCAAACCTGACGTGATGTGCCAGCATATGCTTAGTAAGTGAAGATTTTGGGTAGCTTGCCGCAGAGCAACTCGTTAAAAGTGGACTTTGTTATGAGCCATGCAAATTGCGGCTGTTCCGGTCAACTTCCATAGAGCAACTTTGCACAGAATGCTTGACTTCATCGCGCAGTTACAACGGTATTTAGGCGAGGTGCATTGGAAGCGTTTGGAAAACGGCGGAATAACCCTGTCCCTGGCGATATCCGAAGGAGGAACTGCCTTATTAGTGGTTCCTGCCTAAATAGTGGTTCCTCCGCTTTTGTGGTTTCTGAATGTAGCCGCAAGTTGTGCCAACCACAGTTTGATTTTTAAGTAACGAGCCTGATTTGAGGGATTGAAGATTTCGGATACGACAGCGCCAGTGAGGTATTTTAGTTCTGCTGTTTTTGGAGGTTGTATTTACCCGTGCTTACTAAAAGTAGACTTATACCCTATGGGGGTCCTTGAATAAGGGGTTTTTACATTGTTCACTCGACATCAGACCTCTTTGTAAAATTGCTTTATATCCGTTTGTGAATTGAAGAGTTTCTCGTGGTGAGTGTTGCAACTGTTGATAGTTGATCCTCAAATTTGGCCTGAGGAAGCGCACATCTTACATAATCATGGAGTTCTGTAAATTTCAAGAAACTTTTGAGTCAGAAAAAAAAAACAATCAAACTTCACATCGTGGAAAGTGAATAACATCCCTTTCCCAGGGGTCATTTGATTACAAATCGGTATGGACGTTCTCGTAAAGCGCCCGTGACAGGGGTAAACCAGTCAACCTTAAAATTGATCTGTACGACCGTCTGTGCGTTGTAGAAGATATGCAAGAGCGAGAGCGTGAATACATCAAGTAACGAAGAAGACATGAAAGGCTCTTTCTGCTATATTTTCTACTGCGCAAGTGCTGACAAACGAATTAGGAACTTACAACTAATTCTCTCCCTTTTGATACTTCATTCTATAAATCATTGAGCACAGATGTGAAAGTAAACACTTCGAGCACTTCAAGCTTCACGAGCTTTAAGCTTCATGAGTCTTGATGTTGAAACTCATGGGTCTCAAAGTTCATGAGGCTCTCCAGCTTGGTAACATAATGCAGGGAGATTGAAGGGAAATTCGTGAACGCAAATTATATTCAAAGCACCATTTCCGACGCCCTACGACTCTTCTCTATTCCCTATACTACCCACACTATTCACCACGAAAAGACGCCTTCCATACCAAACCCAACTTACAATGTGAACACAATATTCCACCCGGCATCTTTTCTTGATTTTAGCATACGGTATCTTTTCCCACCCAAATAAACCCACAATCAACTCCTACAGTAAGACTTGAATCTTTTCGCAGCCACTATGGAAATCTCCACAACGACCATTCCGTTCGACAATCCCGCCAGAACCACAAACCAAGACTCCCTTCTACACCATCCTCAAACCTGAAACCCAAAAAAATTCTTTACTTCAGCTTTCCCGTTCAAAACACCCTGCTCCACACTGATAAGCCTGCATATACCTACACCTCTATCAGTGACCCACATTATCTAAACCACCATCAACACATTCCTAATCCGCTCAAAAATCACCACCAATGTCGTTCTACGAGGGTATCGGCTCTTCCAGGCACAGAGACCACCAGAACCAGTCCGACACGTTTTTGTCCCGCGTATTCGGGCTCCATTCCATCTACAACAATCTCCCTGAGAACTACAACTACTACGGCCACGATATCGAGCAATTGGAGGAGTCTCGGGCGAGCGAAGCCGGGGCGGCGGAACTGCTGGGTCTAGAAAACTCGGAGAATCCGCCACTGGCCGAGCCACTTCTCCAGCTGGAGCTGGATCTGGACCTTTCGCTGGATTCAGAAGATGAGAACCAGCAGCTGCCTTTTTTGGCTTCCAGGCAGCTGGTCAACGCCTCCCAGACAAATCCACATGCTCACGTGAAGTGGGGGACCGACGTGAACCGCTACGGTAGAGACAGCGGCGAGAATGCTGTTCCAAAAGGCAAAACCAACAACGGAGGAATCTTCTCGAGAGGCGCTCCTCAGGAGGAGCTTTTGCCCATGTACGACATAAACGAAGCCTCCTTGCAACATCGACGCGAGCCTCAGACGGAAGCGGGCCCGTCCTTCCACACTCAGTACCAAAAACAGAACTTCAATAGAGTGCTGATTCCTCCGAAAGAAAGAGCCCTCTACTTATGGGCCAACATCGTCAACATGGATGAGTTTCTCATCGATCTCTACTACTACTATCGAGGGAAGGGATTCGGCAACATCATCGCAGGTCGGTGTGTTGATATCTTCATTCTCATTTTCATCTTGTCGTTCACCACATTTCTCAAATGGGGCATTGACTACGACTTGTTCTTCAACAGATGGTCGTCCCACCTGGAGGTTTCGCTCACCTTGCTGGACTTGGTGATCAAAGGCTTTTTTCGGTCGAGAGTGCCGTTTTCCGTGAAACTTCTCTTGCTCGGATTCTCCTGCTACATTGTGCTACGAATTGTCCAGTTGTACTTCGACTACAGGTACAAGTTACAGGAGCTTCGGAACTTTTATGCCCAGCTTTTGAACATTCACAGCGAGCAAGAGCTTCTGACGATTCTGTGGTCTTCTATAGTCGAGAGCCTTATGCAGTTGAAGGACTACAACTCATTGACAGCCACCACGCCTAATCTCCCTCCCCATTACGTCAACGATCTCAGCTCCAAGGTCAGGCTTAATGCACATGACATAGCCAACCGCATTATGAGAAAGGAGAATTACATGATCGCGTTGGTTAACAAAGATGTGTTGGATTTGTCCATTCCCATGACATCGTTCCTCGGCAACGTCTTCTCTAGCAAAGCCGTGCTCACACGAACCTTGGAATGGAACCTCAAGCTCTGCATCAACAACTTCGTGTTCAACGAAAGTGGGCAAATCAAGCAAGCGATATTGAAAGAAGGCTCGAGAAACAGTCTCTCGCAAGAGCTCAGTGCACGGTTCAAGATGGCGGCTCTAATCAACCTTTTTCTCTGCCCATTCATCGTGATCTACTTTGTCTTGTTGTACTTTTTTAGATACTTCAACGAGTACAAGTCCAATCCCTCGTCGCTTTTGGGTTTGAGACAGTACACACCGTGGGCTGAATGGAAGCTTCGTGAATTCAACGAGCTTCCCCACTTCTTCATGAAAAGATTACAGCTATCCGTTGGTCCTGCGAGCACCTACATCAACCAGTTTCCTAGCAGCTTTTTGGTTGTCAATGGTATGGCTCTTGTGAATTTTGTTTCGGGAGCCATCATGGCAGTTTTGGTGATAATGGGGTTGCTTTTTGATGACGAAGAGCACAACTTCTGGTCTTTTGAGCTTTCACAGAACAGAACCACCCTCTTTTACATCAGTATCTTCGGTACGCTTTGGGCAATCACTTCCAACTCGCTAAGCACGTCGAACGTGGCTAACTCTGGTGAGACCCTCAACCAAGGCGCTTCGTTCTTTTACGACCCCGAAGCCAGTTTGCGCTATGTCTCCCAGTTCACTCACTACTTGCCAAGCTCATGGAACGGGAGATTGCACTCTGTGGAGGTGAAGACGGAGTTCTGTGAGCTTTACAGCTTAAAGATAATCATCATCCTCAACGAGATCTTGAGTTTGATATTGACCCCGTTTGTGCTCTGGTTCAAGGTTTCCAGCAACTCTAGCGCCATCATCGACTTCTTCAGGGACTACTCGATCCACGTGGACGGCTTGGGCTATGTATGCTACTTTGCCATGTTCAATTTCGAAGAGAAGGACAAGAACATGATGCACAACATGAACAAGAGAAAGCAAAAGAGGCGTGAGTCCAAGACCAAGAAGGGCACGAGGGATAAGGCGAAACACTCGGACCTGGAAGTATCCAGCGACGAGATGAGCGACCCAGACCTCAACAGCTACTACCAGGATGACAAGATGATCAAATCTTACATGTACTTCCTCGAGAGCTACGGCAATGGAGACCCCAAAAAAGCCAGGCCACAGCGTGCTCAACAACCTGGAAACAGCAGGCTCCCACGTTCTGCTCCGTCGCCAAAGGAAGGTCCTACCTCCTCGCTTCAGATGTCTAGAGGTCAGTGGAACGGTCTGGCTCTAGACAGTGTTTATGAGTCCAACTACGCGTTAGGAGAGGCAAGCACGCACAGCGAGCCGCAGAGCAAAAAAGGCGTCTTGGGCATGATCAACCAATTTTCGAAACAGCAGGCAGGAAGATAACTATGGTAGTTGGTAACTTGTTGATAAGGGTGCGCTGCACAAAAGGATTGGATTTTTTGAGAGCATCGCATCGCACATACAAAAGATTCAACCCTGCGAGACACAGATTACACCAAAATGGCAGGCTCTCAGCTCAAACAGTTGAAAGCAGCCCTCAAGGCGAAGGGTCTTGTGGGTCAGACTAATGTAAAAAAGAATAACAAGAAGGCCGCTCCCTCTGAAACCAGGAAGGACCAGGAGGAGAAGAAGAGGGCCCTTGGAGCGATCCACGATGAGTTCAATCTTTTTGACAACCGCATCAACAGAGCAAAACATGACTTCACTGTTATTCAAGGCGGCAAGTTCGTCAAAGCCGGATCCAAGCAACATAACGATACAACCAAGACTCGATCAGGAGTGGAGAAATCCATGAAGTTGAACTACGAGGCGGACAAGAAGCTTCGAAACCGGGCTGGTGGGTTTGTTGACCGCAGATTCGGTGAGAAAAACAGGAACTTGACTGAGGAGGAGAAGATGTTGGAGAGATTCACCAGAGAGAGACAGAGCTCATCCAAGAAGAATGTGTTTTCTTTGGGAAGCGACGATGAATTCGACGAAGACGACGAACTAGCTCTTACTCATTCTGGCAAAGCCATCTCGTTCGAGCAGGATTTCGACGAGGGCGATTTGGGTGTTTCAGAGAAGAGGTATGTGGACGAGGACAGTGAACAGCCGCCTCGGAAGAAGTCCAAGAAGGACGTGATGGCCGAAATCATTGCCAAGTCCAAGTTTTACAAGAAGCAGAGGCAGATGGAGTTCCAGAAGACCCAGGACGAGATCATGGACTTGGACGATGAGTTTGGCGATGTTCTCACTGATTTGCACAAGCTGCAGCCCAAACGTAATGCCTTGAAGCCAAAGTCGCAAGAGGATATTGAATATGACAACAAGGTCAGAGCATTGACCTACGACAGAAGAGCTGTCCCAGCTGATCGGACCAAGACCGCTGAGGAGCTTGCGCAAGAACACAGCGAGAAGATGAAGAAGCTCGAGGCCGACAGATTGAAAAGAATGGATGGATTGCATGATGAAAGAGCTGCTGATGCTGACGACTTGGATGATGACTTCTGGGAGAACGATAGCGAAGAGGAGAATAACGAAGAAGCCACTGCCAGTACTAGCGAATCAGAGGAGGCTGAATCCGAGAGAAGGCCCAGAAAAGCTCCTGCCGTCAGCATGCCTTTCAGTCATACGCAATTTGTGGAGCACGTTAGCGGCATGAAGGGAGATCAGGTAATTGCACACATCAAGAAGGTCAGCGAAGTCTATCATCCACGCCTTGCCGAGGGCAACAAAGAGAAGATGGACAACTTTGTTGGTATGATCTTCGAACACATTTTGCATGTCTCTAACGCTGAGACGGTGGACTCTAAGCTTGTGGACGACTTGACGAAGCTTCTTCGGTCCATGGCTGAAAAGTACAACCAGGCGTTGGTCGAAACCGCCAGGGCGACGATCGACAACATCAAGGAAAGAATGTTGAAGTTACAGCTCCGCAAAAGCGACCTCGCCTGCTTTGTTGTGCTTGGCTACGTCTTTTCTGCATCCGACCACTACCATCTTGTGATCACCCCAGCATTGATCGTCATGAACCAGTTTCTCAACAACGAGATTGGCCAAACCCGCGTTGAAAACATCGGCAAGGGTTTGTTTATCTGCGATGTCCTTCTACAATATCAGGCATTTGCCAAGCGTTACGAGCCTGAGGTTGTCATGTTTTTGGAAAGAGCTCTTCTTTTGCTTCTTCCGGAGCCAAAGAAACTCGCCTCTATTCTCTCTGACAGGCGAGTGGATGGGAAGTCCAACCTCAATAAGAAGTTCCGTCCGAAATCCACGCCTGGGCGCATCCAGCTCCTGGAGCTCTTCGAGGAGCCAAGTGACGAACTGAAGTTTCGTTTGATTGCACGTGCATCCGCCATAATAGACCGAATCATCAATTTGTGGAAAGACAAATCGGCCTTTTTGGAGGTTTTGCATCCATTTGTGCACATCATCAAGCATGCCTCACGTTACTACGGCAGCCAACTCCCACTCTTGCAAAGCATGCTCGAGAGAATGGGCAAGCTCGAGAGTAATCTCGCCAAGAGCCGCAAACCATTAACCTTGCAGGAGCACAGGCAATTGGCAATCAAGACGTTTGCGCCTAAGTTCGAGGAGAATTTCAACCCAGACAAGAAGCTGTACGACGAAAACAGAGACAGACAGGAGTTGAACAAGATGAAGGCACAGATCAAGAAGGAGAAGAAGGGAGCGCTCAAGGACCTCCGAAAGCAGACCAGGTTCAGCGCCAGACAGCAGATCAGCGAGAAGAAGGACATGTACGCCAACTACCACAAGAAGATGGCGAACATTGTCAACACTATTTCTACCGAGGAAGGTGCCGAGAAGAATCTGTACGACAGGGAGCGCAAGAGGCGTGCCAACCAGAAGTAGACGGTCATTTTATAGAGTGTCAGGTAAAGAAGTGAAGGTGCTTGTAAAAAGTAGAGGTTTGGAACTCTAAACAAAAGAAGAATTAGCAATTCAGCTGACAGCTTTTGATGTATTGGTCGCTATGACCAAGAGACACCTAGTTTCATTTATTGCAAAGCTACAAGATCTATCAACGGGTCCCTCAACCTTGCTAAAGATCCCCCCAAGACTTTTTCCATGTTGAGCAAAGAGAAATCCTTCGAAAAGCTTCGGAAGTATGTCTCCACATCGAATCCCATGGAGAGCAAATTTGCAACTTTTGGAGCTTTGATAGCCCCCAAAGCTATAATCATTCTAGGCGCTTTTACTACTTGAACTCGATAAAGACCATAGAGTATCAATGATGATTCAGGACCTGAGAGATTGAAGAATTGTCTGATTTATTCTTTGTCTTCGGTTGGACTCCGTTGTTGGGGTTTGGCTGATGACATCAATAACAGGAGATAATACAGTTTTGTTGTATAAGACTTGAGTCTTTGTTCAAATGAATAACAATTCAGTTGTCTCCGAAGAACATGGAACACATTGGGGCTTCAGGAGTACAAGACTTAACATGACGATGTTGTCTCTGCTATGATCATATTCATGAAATGTCTTACAAAAGTATGCCTGAAATGGGGACCTACAGATGACAATCACGGTTAATATGCTCATTGATTGTGTTTCTTCACTGACACTACTGGCTAGTGCTTTCTGTGAAGCGCTTTCTTGAGCAACTGGCAAATGTTCGAATCAACGTTTCCATCAGAAATTGACTAACCGCTCAAACAGCGGTAAGCAACAACTAGCCAACTCGTTCAAAGCAAATGTCGAAAATCACTCAACCCTCCAATTGTCAACTGTGTCCTGCCGTTTTCGGTGCACTTGACAACCTCAGTGGTGAGAAACCGGTAATATGAAAAACTCAAGCCACAGCCAACGAAACAAGGCGATTTTTTCAAAATCACCAATTTTCCACCCAGCAAGCTAGGTAACGCGCAATTGAGTTCGTACGGCTTCTGGCTCGTGAAAACCAGCAAGGGCATCGCCTCACTGGACCTGCTGAAATATCACCAAAACGGCGATTCAAGAAAATATCGACAGCTCCACGGGCAAACTTCAACAAAACGTGATCATCAGAAAGTGGTATTTTTCAACATTGCCGTGCCGACTTGGTGATGCTCATCGGCCGAATTAGCCGAGGTGAGATAGGCTGTCCAACATACGACGAAAGGGCTCAAATCCCGTCCGTTTCGGGTCCAGCCACAAAACCAAGCAACAGATACGAGGTGTGATGAAATTAGAGAATTGAACGATTTGAGCAATTGATTGAATTGCAGCAATTGAACCACATCTTGCTACACCCCCACAAACAAATCAGTGTATTATCAGTAAATGTTACATAGCGCAGACACGGCAGGCTTTAAAGCACCGCCATGGAATGGGCAAAAGGCCCGCCAGGCATCCCGCTACAGGGCACTTGTCAAATCGTATATTAGCGGCATGCCGTGTATTATGTCAGGCAATGAACCTAGACCTGGGAAACGGATGGCACACCAACACCACCACCGCTTCTGCGGGAAGAGCCGAAAAGACCACCCTTGCCCATGGAAATACCCGAGAAGATAGCCGAGGCCAAGAAGATGAAAAACGAAAAGTAGAGGAACGCCGTGGAGGCCTGGGCCTTTCTGCATCTGCCGGTGGAGCCCTGGGAGATGCTGTTGTCGTCAAGGTATTCCTGGTTGTTACAGGAGTGGACGTGGATATTAGCAGCAATGGCGGTGGCAGCAGCAAAAGTGAAGACGGCGTTCAAGAAGTCGAAAATGAACAAAATCAATGGCCAGGCGAGGGCGGCAATCAAGTAAGCCAACACACCATAGATGGATGAAAACAAGATACCGAAAGCAGCGGCGAACACAGCAAAGTTCACCTGGGGGTTGTTGTGCCAACGGGTGGTGGCAGCAAGGGAGCCGGTCAAACCGAGGGCAATGACAAGGAACACGAAGTTGACAATACGCAAGACGGCGTCACCAATGGCCAACATTTTAATGGAATTATGTGTTTTGGGGGTATTGAGTAAAAAAGGTGTAGTCGATGGAGGGGCAGGGATTTGGAGTTTTATATAGGGAGGTCACAGCAATTGTTAAGTCACAGCAATGGGGAAGATGAAGGGTGCGTTATGCATGAAGAAGGGCCGGTTTCCGGAACGGGGTGTTTACTTTGTCGCCGGATGCGGCGGCATGGGTTGCAGCCGGGGGCCGGTGGGGAGCACGCCGGGGGCAGTGCCGAGGGCAATACCGAGGGCCCTAAGACCCTTGGTAACTATGCGGGTCACGTGACCCTCCTCTTCACCGGCTCCCCAGCAACTACAATCCGCCGGTGCCGCCGGCCACCGTCAGCAAGCCTGGACGGGTATCTTGTTCGGCGTGGGCTCCAAAGGAAGCGGAAGCGGTGGCGGTGAAATACGTCATGGGCGCAAACCCCGTGGCTTTCTTGCGGTTGATGCACGGCTGATCCGGAAGATGCAAAAGCGAAGAGACTGGGAAATCAAGAGATAGAGAGTTGAAAAATTCAGGATTGAAATGAATGGAAATTTCGTAATTTTCCGTATTTGATACCTGGCGTCACAGTTGCGGGTCAAACGGCCAGAACGGATGTCATCATGTGCAAGAGTAAGGTACCGCTCCGTGCGTCCAACGGTGACTCAAAAGCTTTTAGTAAAATCGACAAAACGGAGAAGAAGAGAATTGTGGGCTTTTGCTGTCAAGATTGGTGTTTCTGAGGCTTTGCGGTTTTGCAGCCGCTTATCTATCGCGATCAGCGTCGATTTGGCCATTTTTTGAACCTTTCTCTTCAGATTTTTCACCAAAATTAAAAGGCTTTTCACTACCTTCAATAACCTCCCTTGCTTGGCGCCTTCGTGTTGCTGCTTGCCTCCATGCCTCAGACTTGGCAGTTGCTAACAAGAAAATGAGCCTCGAGCCGAGTCAGTTCTAGCCACCGTACGTCTAGATGTCAAATGGGGCTCTTGCTGTGGCGAAGTGGAAAACGCACCAGGATCTAGATCTGCAAGGCATCCTCGGTTTTCAACGGATTTATGGCTCCATAGTCTCCTTCGATTATACGACCCTGCTTCGCTTAATCAAATGCATGGCAGCAACTCACCGGTTGCTGGACCTCGAAAGTCACATCCGGGGTCGCCTGATGGGTCACAGGTACCTTATTGCTAGTTTATGGCCGGCATTACGACGATGACATCTTTGCTTTCGGGAATCTTTCTGAAATGCCGTTTTGTCTGAAAACCGTCTAGTCTGTGTTTCACGAGCAGCCTTAGAGCTTGAGCCTGCAACTCCCAAAGTAGCAACAGCTGCAAGGTCGTCTTGCCTTGAACAAGTCAACCAAGTCAACCAAGTCAACCTAGTCAACCAGGTCAATTGCTACATTTAGATCTCGTCTGACCATGCCTTCGTTCATTCGTAACTGACCCTTCACACCCGCAGCTCGAAATACTTACGGACCCCCTCCGGCGCCACATCCACCGCCTTTTCACCGCCACTTGTCTCTGCATCCTTGTCGGCTCCAAGTTCCACCAAAAGCACCGCCACGTCTCCGTGGCCCTCAGCCAACGCATGGTGCAACGCCGTCCAGCCGTCTTTTTCGGTAGCATTGACGTTGGCTTTCGCCTCCACCAACAATTTCACCTCCACAGCGCTTCCAACCGCAGCAGCACGGTGAAGTGGCGTTTGACCTCTGGAGTCCTTCACTCGCGCCAGCGCCTTGTAAGTGTGTAATAGCTTTTTTACCAAGTCGTAGTGGTTTTTGCTCACGGCAATGTGGAGCCCACTGACGCCTGTAGATGTGGCTAGGTTGATGTCTGGTTGTGGCTCGTGTGCCATGAGCTTGTCAAGAATCTGCTCATTGCCCACACCGCAAAGGATGTGAACCGGAGTCCAGCCTCCCTCGTCGACCAAATCGTCTAGATCAACGTTTTTCATATGGGGCAAAATTAAATCGACGATTTTCTCGTTTCCCATAGCACACGCCCAGTGTAAGGGCGTTCTTCCGTCGGAGTCCTTGGCCACGGCCAATTTGCCGTTTTCGGCAAGAAGCCCTTCGACAATTAACGGCTTGTTGTCCCGAGCAGCCTCGTGCACAGGAAATGACTCAGAATTCATGTTTCTTATGCAGCCAATTTGATAGTGGTGATGATTAGGTCTCATGTCTTGTCTGTAAGGCTAGACCTTGTGTAGGAGGCACCCGTGCACCATGTAAGTGGCCTCACAATTTCGAAATTTCAAGCAACCTGGTTAAATTTCCAGGTGATATCATGTCTTGTATACAGGTTGTCATTCATCAGCAATCCTTACCAAACCGGTTTAAATTAGGCAGGTACAAGAATTGGTAATCGAGGAGGGAGTACAGTCCTGAAAAATATTGGTGTACCCGCTTGTCGGCCAAGAAGACCGGAAGTCGTGTATGACGAACCGGTGAGGACCCATATTATGTTAGGAGCAAGCGATGTGACCTTGGTGCCCTCGGAGCGCAGCCCCCGGAAATGCTTGCACTGTCGTCAGACGCACGTTGCTGCAGGCTCACCGAGGTTGTGCCGAGGGGCGCCTACCGAGGGCAACTCAACGGACGTTTCACTTCACACACCTCAGGCCCTGTAGCGGTATGAAACTCACCACAGACCAACCTTCATCCGAGGATTTTAATCCGACCGAGTTTAATCGAGCTGGCCAGCCGCAATTGACGAAAACGCCGGCTTTTCTGTCATAATCGGCGCTTTCATCCGTAGATATCACCGGCACGTGATGAATGCGCATATTAATCATTCCGCGTCACATAATTAAGCCCAATAGAGAGGACGTCAGCCGCTTTTCCCGGAGTCATGCCCACTGAGACAATGAACCTTACGGTATTGCCGGAGAACCTGGAATGACTTTGGAAGAAAATCCGTGACAAATTGAGCTCGCCCACACAGCACCTAATTCTCCGATGAACGTTTGCTCAAGGGGCTGCTGTGCGTTGTATGCGCTGCCTTCCCCTTTCGGCATGGAACAAACCCAAACAAGAAGGGAATTTGAGGCCCAATGCGGCAAGACAATAGAAGAAGAGGTAAGAAGCGCTGCGTGCAGTCCTTCTTCAACGCCGCCCACTGTGGATGAAATATTCTCCGAATTATGAATTAGTGCGCATTGGGCGCACCCGTACACCACCGCGTCACGCCTGTGTTTTCTGTCAAAAACGTAAACAACGTTTTTCGCTCAATATGTAAGAAAGTGTAATAGAAAATATGCAAGCGAACAATCTTTGATGGGCGCTTGCCGGCTTCCATGTGGAAGCCATGCAAAAAAAGTAGCGAAAAAAAAAAAGAAAAGCCTTGTTGTTTTTGAATCGTCTGTTCTGAAGTATGAACGTGGAAACCGTCACCATGGCGGCTTCCAAATTTACGTTTCTCTGCCCAGCGGCTCTTTTATACTTTGGCTATCGGCCGTTTTTTTTTTGGAATACCGCTGATTAGCTCATCTGGTCCAGAGCCACTTGTTTATGCTCGGCCAGAAGGAGCGGTAAAGTTGATTTTGTGATTCTGACATCTTCAGGCGTCTGCAGAGCGTGTCTTCTCTTCTGCACCGACGGCATCCTCCTCGTCATCATCGTCACTATCTGAATCACTGGGAGGACTGGCGAAAAACAGCGCAGCATTGACCAAACCGGTCCTTTTCCCTATTCCGTCCTGTAGAGCGTTGCTGGTGAAGCTGGTGTGATTGGAAGTTTCGGCCTCGCTCAGCTGCCGTCTTTTATCCTTGATTTTGAATAGTCTGTGTGTGGAGGCAGAAGTATGAGATGAGTCGGTTCTTCTCATGGAATTGTTGGACTGTTGATTCAACGACTGTAGATATCTTTGATAGTCTGTTTCACCCGGCATGGACATGGTGGAGTCAGCGGAGGACTCGCTTGAGGTGTTGCTGAGTGTGGGAGCCAACGTATTATTGTGCGCCACAAGATGGATGTTATTGGGTCTTCTGTGTCTGAGATCGGTCATTTCCACGCTGTTGTCCGTAGCAAAACCGTTATTTTCGCCTGTGGAAGGAGAAGAGGTGCCTTTTCGGAAACTTGCACTGACAGCAGTCGCAGTGCCATTGGGCATGGTGGAGTAGTCAATAGCACGACTGACAAACTTGGTGGAAACCCGGGAGTTCTCGCAGTTCATGTACATGAAGTCGACCTCCTCCAATTTGAGACCCTTGGTTTCGTAAACCATGAAGTAGACAAATACAACTCCTGCCACGTTGAAGCCGCCCCAGATAAAAAAAATCTTATTGCCCAACGCCGCAGTGTGATGCCCGGTGTCTATAAGATACGGAGTGATGAAGGCAAACACAAAATTAACCAACCAGTTGGTGGCGACGGTGATGGCGATGGCTTTCTGGCGAATACTGATGCTGAACATATCGGCAGAAAGCGCCCAGGTGCATCCACCCCAGGAAGTGGCGAAGCAGGCGATAAAGCAGCAGGAAAATACGATGCTGACAATAGCACGTGTCTTTTGGCCCGTCACAGTAACGCCCACTATAGCGATAATGAAGTTGCACACACTCATAGAGCATCCACCCCACATCATCAACTTCCGGCGGCCCACAACCTCAATTAAAACAATTCCAGGAATCGTGAACACCACGTTCACCAAGTACGTAAAAAAAGACATGAGGTAGTAGTTCCCAACACCCGTGCTGGAAAAGAAATTTACCCCGTAGTAGAAAATGAAGTTGATACCCAGACACTGCTGGAAAGCATGCACGCCCATACCCGTGGCCATGCGTAGTTTTTGTTTATGGCGGCCTCCGCCCAGGCGGAAACAGTCGAGAACGGAGGTTTGGCCGAAGCTCATTTCGTAGTCGTAATTGGCTTTGATTTCCACCAACTCTTCAATAAGATCAGCATCGTCGTCCGGGAGCCGTCGAAGCTTGCTGAGACTCTTAAGGGCCTTCGGTAGGTTGTCTTTTTGAACGTAGAAACGAGGGCTTTCGGGGAGAAAAAGCATACCCACGCAAAGAGCCAAAGACCATGCGAACTGGACACCGATGGGGATTCTGTAACTGGCGGATGTTTGAAGCCGCCGCGTGCCTTGGCAAATGGCCAGTGCTATTAGAAGACCCCACGTAATAGCCCACTGGTAAGTGAAAACGACGGATCCTCTGACCCATTTGGGAGAAGCTTCAGCCTGGTACAACGGCACAATGGCCGATAGTATACCCACGGAGAGCCCGGAAACGGCTCTTCCGGCGCAAAGGAGGCCCACGTCCGTTGCTGAAACTTGTAGGATGTTGCCCACATTAAATAAGATCGCCAGAGAGACGAATATCGACAGTTTTCTGCCGTAAGTGTCTGAAATGAACGGCGCCACAAGAGCACCGAAAAACGTGCCCAACAGCAAAATCGCCGTGATGAGCGCCCGCTCGTGCGTGCTGAAATGGCCCTTCGTCAGCGGAATATGGGCCTTCACGTACTCCATCTCCAAGATATCGTTAATGAGTCCGGTATCGTAGCCATAGAGAAACCCGCCCACGGCCGCGACCATACCCACGATAATGGCCAGCAGCAGCAGCAGTTTTTGCCGGAGTTTGCGTAGGTACTCCTCCTCCGAGGTGATGGTGTTTGATTGAAGAAGCGGTACGGTCATTGAGACATCTGAGGGCTAAAAAGTGAGTAATTTTAGATCTGGGGAAATCGGGGGCGAAGGTGCAGGTTTTTCTATCTGTTTTTTGTGATTCGGGCTGGAATTTGGCGTGTGCTGGTGGTTCAGACGGCAGGCTGGCCTCGATGGTAGTATGTGGGGCTTGAAAAGATCGGTGAGGAGGATGTAGCGCGGTGGTGATAAGGTAGGTGGATTGGAAAGGGGGAAAATTGGGGGAGTAAGGAGTTTTGGATTTTGGTCTGGATTTGGAATTTTGGGCTTGAGGTTTTGGAGATTTTGGAGATTTTAAAAAAATTGTTTGGTTTTTGGCTCGTGTGAGGGTTGCTGATGGGGTTTGTATGGCTTTTCGGTAGTACTCGCATTGCATGGATCAGCCTTAGTATACTTAAGTGTAGGTGGTTTTCAGGCTTAGAAAAATCGATGGAGAGAGGTTTTGTTGGTGAAGAAATGACTTTGTGAACTTTCCGGGACATCCTTTACGGGCAATCTTCGATTATTACTCCATGACTCTAAAGTTTCCATTATTGTAGGGGGGTTATGGCCAAAATAGGTAAGAAACAATGGGAAGCTCTGGTCCAAGATATTGAAAATAGAGGGCATTTTTGAACCTTCCAGTTAGCATGGCTGGACTCGACCACGTCTAATCTGTCGTCTTTCCTCAGCTCAATAGCCAGAAGTGGCATTTGAAGAATTGCTGACTGAGTCAAGAATTCGCTTCATTCGCTTCAATCAATAGAGGAAGTCAAGCTTGCTGGGTAAAATATCGTGTGGCTTCACTCGAGTCTATATATTCTTTGGTAGTCTTCTAGTCGGCTTCCAGAATCTGAGCGTTTGACTACCCATTGATGTGCATATCCCTTCGTCTGCTCTTGTGGTCTTACAGTTTGGGTGACTCTCACCTACAAAAGCTGGTGCAGTCATTGCTATACGGAAATGGAAACATGATAAGAAGAAGCGGAATTTGGGACTTTGTGCTCTGATTGTAGGTCTGCCCAAACGACAGAGGCTGATCTTATTAGCTTGGGTTGCTGACTTAACTGGCCAGATCTGAGGATTCAGACTTTCTGAAGTTGGACTCTGTCGTGATTACCATACATAACTTCAGCGGGAGAAAATAGAGTTTGGTCGGAGAGGTGTGGCTAGGAGCTGCGCTGTGGTCACAAATCGACCAATTCTCCTAGTTTTTGAAGCAACAACCATTTCGAAATAAAACCAGGCCACTTTTCATCAGTTCAAGCCTTGATGAAAACAAATCTCGTGATAAAGCAAATTTGCGGTAGATCTGGGTTCGGGAAGGATCCCAAACATATTTGGTTATAATGAGCAGCTAAAACATCAGGATCAGTCATTTCTAGTCAAATCCATCAGAAGTGTTCACTTGCTGCGAGTTATTTGTCTTAGCATATTTTTCTTTGCGTGTGAAGTTGTTTCTTGAGGGCCTCCTATCAACCAAAAAGCTGATATAAGAGAAGATGCCCCATTGAGCTGAAAAAGAAGAACAAGATCTCTTCCTATTTTTCAGCTGAAGATGCCTTTTCAAATAGATTCACGTTTGTGTATGCTTCAGATCGCTTAAAGCTCTACAATAGACTTCTCAATGTATCAGTTCATGAAAGATCCCAAAAGATTGAAAGAAGCTTATTTCTCAAACCCTTGGTCTTCCTTAACTCAATGCAGCCATGCTCACCGAATCATCACCAAATACCCACTTTCACAACTAAAGCATGATGCATGTCTAAGTTACCCAAATTACAGTACGCCTCTTTTTTGAATCGGTCCCTTCCACAAAGCTATTTCCGATTTCACGTACCAGGAACTTTTTTATAGCTGTGGATACGTTCCTTCTTACATATATCAGTCGAAGAGTCAGATGCCTCCACATATAAGCTTTTCCTGGTCAACTTCATTTCGATTGTGAGACCATACGGTCATATACTCAACCTTCACCTTACACTAATGTCACTCAGCTGATGCTGTATTCTACTATACAAGTGTCTCGGAACGCATAGCGAGACACAATTCCTGATGCAAATTCCGCCGCGGCTAGTTGTCGATGAAGTACACCAACGTCCAGGCAGCACCGGCAGCGACAGAGCCAATGGCCACCATCTGAAGACCCTCGAGAATCTTCCGGCGATAGCCGCAGTCCTCTCCAAGCGACACGATCGTCTTGATGTAGCCGAAGATGAACAAAGTGATGAGCATGACAATGACAGAAATGATGAGCCCTGTTCTCACAACAGAAGTGAAGAAGTAGGGAATCAAAGGCACGAACCCGCCGAAGAAGTAGCCCAGGCCAATGGTCAACGCACTGGTGAACTCACGGCCTTCGGCTGGCGCCTCCAAACCCTTGCCGAAACGAATGACAAAGTCAATGAGGTTTTTGGGGCTCTGATCTAAATCCTTGAGGAACGATGCGATGGTTGTTTCCGAGGCACCAAGTTCCAACATGATTTCTGCCGCATCCTGGTTGATGAGCTCGGGTTTCTTGAAAAATTCAAGCTTCTCTTTCTTCACCTCAGACTTGTAGTAGTCGCCTTCCGACTTAGCCGCAAGGTATCCACCAAGTCCCATAGAAATAGCGCCAGACACCAATTCAGCCATACCACCGGTGATGACGATTTTTGAAGATCCCAAGGAGGAAAGACCGGCGGTCAAAGCAAATGGCACAGTCAAACCGTCCGAAAGGCCGATAATGATGTCACTCATCACTCTGGGGTCAAAGCTGGAAAAAAGGCTGTTTCCAGACTCCTCCTCGTCTGGCAGGTTGTGGCTTTTTATGGCATTTCCAATGGCTTCTTCATTTGCCACTTCTTGGGCACGGTCGAAGGAATTGGTGGCTCCGTATGGAGACTGATTGTTGTCCAAGAGCCTTTCAGCCCTCGCCAATTCTTCATCGGACTTGTCTGCTTGAAAAAGCTTGCTGACGGCGTTTTTCGCTTGCACCAACATTTATTGAATTATAATTTTTGATTTACCACGCCAATTTCTAGGTAACTTCGGGGGTTGCGCAAACTTATAAACGTTAGCTATTGGAATTGTCCTGCATACCGAGTGGTGGAGATAGTACGCTAGGGACCATCGCGGTGCACCTGTCATTGCTGACAAATATACGCTTCCTGATTGGCCCGCTTAGTGTGGTACTGCAGGTAGTTGCGTTTTTCTGTCTCCAGAAAGGCCGATTTTTTTATGTTTTGAGGATGAGTGGTTCTCCTGACTGCAATTTAATTCCATACCCGCTTGAATAGATATCCTTTCGGCGTCGAGGGCTGCTTTTCGTGCAAATCCCGATATCGGAGTTCTGTGTATCCTGCACATAGCAGCGAAGAGTTACAAAAAGTTTGATAACGAGTGACACACCCGTACCTCCCACATATTCCCAGTCCAGCCTCGCCACAGTGGGTAAGCTAAATAATGCATTAGTCGCGTAGGTAAGCAAAAACGGTCCATTTGCTGATTATACCGCGTTTCTGATTGGCCAGTGCATTTGGCGACTTCCCCAGGATCGGAGTCAAAGTACGAAAACGAGGAAGTCAGAAGCACAAGCGTGGAAAGTTCACCAAAATTTCAGTTTCGGTTCGTTCTTGTGCTACTTTTCTTTTGTTCTTTAGCTGTTTCTCTAGAGTGGCATCTCGGGAGTTATGCAAGAGAAATAGGTTGCAGGATTTTGCAGCCAGTGCGCCACCGACGCACGAAAAGATTGGTAACGAGAAATCTGAGGAATACTATTGGTGGAGTTGTATTTTGAATCTGGGATTTTCAGGAACAGTGGGGCTTTTGAGGGCTTTGATTTTTGTTGATTGTTTGTGATCTTTAGGGGAGGTGAGAAGAGGGGATGTGGATTAGGAATTGGAAGGCGGAAATGGGTTTTCAATTCCGTTATTATCCTTTGATTTGGATAAAAGTCTGTCGTTGATTTAGAGAATAGTTTTTAATTCTTGCCTTCGATTTGCACACATTGTAGAGCGCTTTAGAAAGAGGGGAAGCTTCAAGCTGAACCCCGAACAGCTTATCGCCCTTCGTTCGATCATCCCAAGGGAATTTTCAATGTTTCAAATTCCAGAGATTGTAACAGATTTCAAATCTCTAAATGCAAACGATTCTCTTGGCCATATTTTTATGTGGTCTAACATTTGGAAAATGACATCGTGGTTATTTGACTTACCACTGTGGTTTAGCACTACATAAGCCAATATGGGGAAGTCAGGCTGGAACTTAGTTTACTAAAGTGTACTAAGTGGTCACCACAATTAGTAAGCTCTGGAAAATAAGGACTGAGCAAAACAGTTGAGTTCCTTGCGGCCATTTGAGGCACATATATCTTGAGATCTTGCCATGCAAACTATGAAGATTCGGTTTTTCTTTTTGTTACAGGCCACCGGAAAAGTCAAGGTAACTTAGAAAAGTTTGAGCGAATCAGAATGGAGGTGAACAAAAATCAAAGTGATTTGGTTTAGACCTATCTGGCTCTCAGCATCTATCCAACCTTGATCTGGTCGACATGGAAAGGATAAGTAGAATCTTATCCTCAAAAGGATTACTCTTATTGAGTGCTGACTGTTAAACACTGTCGATTGCAATTTCTCAAGATTTCTACTGATTAGAGAAAAATGCGTATAATAAGCCAAAATTGGCCATTCCATTCGAAGTTGGGAACATTGAGTACCTACCGTCACTCGTTAAATAAAAGGTTATCCAATTCTGCTAAAGCGAAGTAGTTGAGAAAAAAGCGATTGATTTGTCGACTTTTGCACCGTGAAATGGACCACAGCATGTCCAAAATTGACTGCCGAACAGATCATCCACATGCACTATTGAATAATCTCCATTCAAAATCTACTTGTTTGAAGCGTTTCTCGCCGTTGCACTTATTTTATTTGAAGAAGCACCACTCCCCAATCCAAAACAGCATTTAAGCCGAAATACCTTCAAATTGCCTCCAGCAACCTAAACCTTCGAGTGCTCCTTGATCTGCTGCACGGTATCCACAATGACCTTCTCAAAAGGTATGAAGTCAAACTGTAGCAACTCCCTGGTCTTCTCGTTAATTGTCTCGGCCATATGGGCCACATCCTGTTCTCCATGACCAGGTTTACCCTTTGGAATAGACAGCCCTGGGAAATTCTTGTGCACAGCATCAAGCATCATTTGCACGCTGAACTTGCCATTGGTCATGTAGAGTCTTTTCCCGGCTGTTTCTGGTTTCTCGAACGCAAGAACATGCGCCTTTGCAACGTCCCTAACGTCGATGTACCCACCTGTGTCGTTTGACCATTCGTCACCTTCCTTCAAGGAAAGCAATCCACGAATCATTTCGTTGGAAGTGTTCAATTTGCCCTCGGCTTCGTTGTCAAACGCCTGAGGTCCAAAAACGTACACTGGATTCACCGCTGTAACCGTGGGAAAGCCGTCTTTTTCAGCATACTCCCAAGCCGTCTTTTCAGCAAACGTCTTAGCCCCGTAGTACGCGCTAATGGGGTCCTTGATGGCGTTTTCGTAGGTTATGGAGTTCCACGAGGATTCGTCGAATTTCAACCCACTAGTCTGCTCTGCTTCGGCCGAATACAACGCCGCATCACTCGACGTGATAACGACTCTTTTGATGCTGCTATTTCCCCCTTGGACCTGCTTTTGTATAGCCAGAAACACGCTTTTGGTGCCGTTGATAGCAGGAACCACCAAATCGCGTTCGGGGTCCTCCGTATCGTAGAAAAACGGCGATGCCACGTGGAGAACGATGTCTAGATTCGTGTGTTTCTCGAAAACCTCGTCAAAAGCGTTGGCCTGGCTGATATCAGGCACCAATTCGTAAACAAAAGAGCCGCCCAAACTTTCCACATTTTTCTTCAATTTGTCTCCTTTGGCCGCCAGCCGAACCGTGCCCACGATATCATATTTTTTCTCCATTAAAAGTTTCACTATTTGCTGAGCAATGAAACCAGAGGCTCCTGTTACTAAGACGGTCTTGTTCATGGTTGCAACTCGACAATGCGCACTGTGATAAGATAAAGGTGTGGCGTATTTGATTTCCCTTTTAGTCGAATGTTTTGGCAAGGGATTGGGTGTAATTTTGCATTGGGGGTACAAGGTGGGGTGGGGAAGAAAGTGGGAATTTGGTTGGAGATTGGAAGTGGGTCAGTAGTGCCTTGTAATGGAAATCGATGTAAGCCTCAATTGCTGGAAAATGAGTAATTCTGAGAGTGAATATGATGAATTGAATGGGGAAATTGGAGTTTCTAAGGTTCTGTAGGTCTAAATGGTTGTTTTCGCTGACCAATTAACGTAGGATGAGCAGTCTATCAAACAAGTGCATGGATCAGAAAGAGCAAAATGAAAGGCAATCAAGAAAAGGGGAATGTGAGGTCGGAAATTCAAAAATTGAGCTTGTGGGACTTGCTTCTTGGTGGGGTGGTATCGGGGATGAATGGCTGCAAATAAGCACTAGTTGAGCCGTTGAGATCTGATATCTCCTTGCTGGAAGAAGGCTGCCTCAATTACAAGGTAATTCCCTGGACACAGACAAAATGCAAAGAATCAAGCTGTTTGCCAGCGGATTGAAGTTCCTTGCTTGCAAAAAAGTGGTGATTGATTTACTTCCTGGGTCCGTGATAATTGGTTCCAAAAATGAATGCTCATTTAACTGACAATCACATCAGGCTTTGTCAGATGAAGAACAAGTGAAGCTACATCTAAAGCAGCCTACGCCGTGCAAAACGATAGCGGTTATCTGGCTCATACTAAACACTTTACAGGTGATACAATTATGGCTTGCACTAGAATGCTCTTTAGGATTCCTTCACAACCAGCTCCACAATTAAACCCCGTTATGCTTTCGATCCGATAGAAAAACCAAGAATTCCGTCTTCCACGAAGAATCAGTAAACCTGATCAGCAGATTCGCCTATCAAAAGAAGACTTGCATTCATGGTGTACAGCTCTATGGTCAGCATTACCAATAGTCAATAAAGGCAACCTCCATCAACTCTCTAAATCCCGTTTATTCCAAAAACCCCAATAATTCCACCTCCAATCCCGTCTCTGACTCATGTCCCGATTCAGTCATTCTTAGCGGCATTGGCTGCGGTGAGTAATAACCGCCCATCCTTATCAAACACAAAAAGGGCGATCCCCAAATACCACCAAAATTTCACCTTTTCCGTCAAATCAACCTCATTTTCGTTAACATTCCTCCCCATCTCCATATTCCCCATTGGTAAAACTGCCACTCCCATTGGTCTGAAGATAACGAGCCGCGCTTATCACTATCTATTGCAACCATTTCTGACCTCCAACATGTATATCCCCAAACACTATAATGAGGACTCGTGGGACAAAAAGGAGCTGCTTATTGTGAACAATCCGCTTGGAACGCTTGTCACTTTTGACAAAAAGATCATCGCTAACCATATTCCGTTCTTTCTCCACACCGACGAGAAAACAGGAAAACGGTATCTTCAAGCACACATGGCGAAAAAGAACCATCAGATTCCACTGCTCCAGGAAAACGACCACGTTTTGGTGATTTTCCAGTCTCCAGATTCGTACATCTCGCCGTCTTACTACCCGGAGAAGGCTAAGACTCACAAGTTCGTGCCAACCTGGGACTTTGCCTCGCTTCACGTCTATGGAAAATCGAGGATAGTGGATGATTTCGACTTCGTGAGACGCCAATTGGTCAATTTCACCAACCAGAGCGAGGAGACTCGGGAAAAGCCCTGGAAAGTTACAGACGCTCCAGAGGGTTACTTGAAGGTGATGCAGAAGGCCATCACGGGGCTTGAAATCGAGATTACCGAGACCGAATGTAAGTACAAGTTTGAGCAGAAAATGGCCCGGGAGAATATAGACGGCGTTGTGGCCGGTTTGGCGGGTGATGGGAAGAGCGAGGTTTCTGGCTTGGTGGAGCTGTCCAACAGTTGATGGAGACAAAGACATGAAACCACGGAGTGACTTGAAAGTAAGCTGAGTGTTTAATTTAGAATTGGGCTGGTTTTTTGTTGAATTATGAGTGCCTTGTTCATGAAGGTTGAAGGTGCAAAGCTAACTCTCCCGCCAATTACAGAATGTCAATGGGTATCACACTGATTATTCCCACAATATATGCTTCAGAATTGAGTGACTTTCATCATGTTAATCGCTTCCTTCTTCTCGGTTGGTATCCATCACCTCCATCCATGGACGCTACATGTACACTATCTGTGGATTACCCATTGAACACTTTCTGAATTTTGAAGGCTCATAATTGGAATCCCAGTCTATTATTCATCCTTTGATTATGACTGGAGATTGATATAGTAGACCCTCCCTCAATTGCGTGACCATACTACCAGTACCTACTTTAACTCAATTTAAACAAAGATCCCATCTAATCACCAAGACACCATTAGATCGTTTCTTAACGTGTATTCTTCGCTTCTGGAGCTCTTGCTCTTTTCTGTGCGTCTCGCAGCATCAATTGTACGCAGCATCAATCATCCGTCATAATCGGTCAATCTGGCCATATTGGCCAAACTACTCTATTTAACGCAGCAAATCGAGCCTTCTAGTAAGGGTTGAATCTGTTGCCACGGAAGCCGCCGCGGGAGCCACGGCCACGGCCTCTAAAACCTCTTCCACGGGGTGCTCCACCGAACCTGCCTCTGCCACGTGCTCTTGCAGTGTATGGCACGTTTGTCCTTTTGAGGTTCACTTTCAACGGTCTGCCACGAAATTCAGACCCATCCTTGCTCGCCACAGCCTTGTGGGCACCTTCGGGAGTTTCAAACTCCAAGTAAGCAAAACCCTTGGCCTGGCCGGTCGCCTTGTTCGTTTGGATGGTCAATCTCTCCACCACGCCACAGGAAGCAAAATGCAGCTGCAATTCCATGGGCACCGTGTCGTAGTCAACATTACCGATGTAAATGGATCTAGAGTCGATCTCAGCCTGAATGGCAGCTTTCTCGGCGCCATCTGGGTCATTTCCACGAAAAGAAGCCCCGGCTTGCGCATTCAGCTCGTTCAATGCATCCGCTTGTGCACTTGCCTGCTGCAATTTATCCTCTGTGGAAAGTTCTGATTGCTCTTTTGAAGGCTGCTCGTAGCTGTCAATATCGATATCCTGCTGCATATCATCGTCTCGCGTAACATTCGCCTGTGTCTCCAACTGGACAGAGTCTGACATTTTTGTTGTGTTTGGCGACTTTGATAGGAAGAAATTGGTGATGATGTTGCGACATTTAATGCCCCACTGGTTATGTGCGGCTACACGCAGGTCGTATCAATATCTTCAACGTTTTTGACACATTTTACACCGGCGGAAGATTTCTGTCTCTCGAAAAGGACAGCCTTGTTGGGTTAATGGTTCTCGGGGCCGCCGCCGGAATTGGCGTGGCCCGCTGACTCGGACTCAGACTCGTGACTTCTTCTCTTATCGTGCCGTATCCACGACGGCCTTTTTTCTTGAGCCCTGAAGCCAGAAGAAGCGACTCTGTTTCGTTTCTGTTGAGGTCATCGTCGCTTTCGTAACCATTGTCGTAGCCGGTATTGCTATCCTCTTCTGACGTCACACGCATGAATGTAGAACCAGGCGGTAAGGGAAACCCATTTGGTGGATTCAATGGTTTGGACAGCTGTCTAGGCCGGTTTCCTAAAAATATCATTATAGTGGTGAGTAACGTGCCAACAAGGAGGACGCCGAAAAGCACTCCAAGTGCCACACTGATCCAGCCAATGTGGACATGGAGAAAATCGTTGTCATGCGAAAACCACGCCAAATTAATAGGCTTGTCTATGAGAAACACACAGCTTGCGTTGCGATCCACCGAGGTGCAACCGTGGGTGACGATTCTGACTTCTTTGTCTTTGTTGTAGCCGAGCACCGAGAGTGACGTTGGTTCGTTTGACTTGAGTCTGATGTATGTTTTGCCAGTATCGAAGTTCTTCTGGCAGTGAAAAACCCCGTCGGTGCGATTAGTCAGGATGGTGAAGGTCTGGTTCGTTTGGAAGGGTTGGTTGATGCAACCCTTGAGAGTTGCCACGTCCTCATTGGGTATCAAATGGAGCTGAAGAAATTCCAGAAGCCGCCCGAAGTTTCGAGTTATATTCATAGACTCGAGCAGCTCTGGACGCGGAGCCAAAATGGAGAAGTTGGATGCGTGGTTCTTTTTATCGAGGCCCAAGGCGCTGTACAAATCTGGGAACATTTCCAAAAAAGAAATGAAAGAAAATCGCTTGTTCTTGCTCTCTGTGGTTTCAATCAAGTCAAGCAAGGAAATATGGAAGTCCTGGGGAAGAAGAAGCTTGTTTGTGATGTGAATCACGCCCTGGTTGAAAAGAACATCGGAGTTGAGAGGCACCGAAAGTGGGGTATCGTTGAGCTTGATGATGTGGTTGAAGTCTCCAATACGATAGCTCTCACTTACGTTGATGGTATCGCCACGAAGTGTTTTGACGATTCTGGACGTCTCTATATCGTCATCAAGCCCAAAGTCTGAGTAGATGAGATCTTCGAGGAAAAGACCCTTGAGCACATCCTTCAATTCCTTGGGGTGTGCTTCCAAGTACCGGAGAACAAGGCCGAGATCTTTGAGTGAGGTTCCTTCGGTTCCTTTTGGTTCAGAAAGTGGTTCCCAAATGGTATGGCCACAAGGTAAGATCACGGTGTAGCCCTTCCTGTTTGTATTGACCGAGTTGAGTCCATGTTGACTCAAGTGCTCCAAAGTCCACATACAGAACTCTTTATCAATCTCAATGTGCTCTAGGCGCCCATTCACAGCACCGCTTGTAAGAAGATCAGCCAAGGTGTGTTTAAGCGAAGAGGGCGCTTCGAGAGAGGTGTCTCCGATGTAGATGGAATTGTTTCCAGCGGCCAAGAAAGGCTCACCAAATGCTTTGATGTCGTCATTAAATGTCGTGACAGCCTTTCCGTCGTGAAACCCACCGGTGACTTTGACCTTGAAGCACAGGCCGATTCTTTTGTTCAGACAGAGCTTAGACGTTACAAGTCGGTGGTAATTCAGGGACGGACCCAGTGCAGGCTCTAATTGACCCTCCATGAACTTGTAGAGGGTGATCTGCCTATTACTGAAGGAGGCTGTATCCAATTCATCGTCGTCTTGGAGATCATCGCGGTCTGCTGCATCCAAAAGAATGGTTTGGTTGGTGGTTTTGCCGTTTATAAGTTTCCCAAGTTTTCTGAACATGAGTTCGTTGACAAACTGGGAATAATGCAAGGAATAGAGCGTCTTGCGAGGCACAAGCGCTGGTACCCGGAAATCCAAAGCCAGAAAGAAGGAACCGTTTGGGTTACTTTCGGCGTCGAATATGTGAACAATGCCATCTTGGGCGCTAAGACCGGTCGAATTCAAAGACGAACGGATGCTGCTGTTGATGATGATTTGGTTTCTTTTGGGATCAAGCGAGAACCTATAATCCGGCCGAGGCTTGATTGGGTCCTTGGGTTTCTTCTTTTTCTTTCCCTTTTGAAAGACATCCACATCCGGGTTGGTACCGTTGACGCCATCCACGAGCTGCGGAATAAGCCAGAAGCTTATTATATCGGCGACGTCCTCGGAAAGCTCGTCAAGTGCGTTCTTGGTCGTATCTAGAGCTCTATTTCTCAAGGACCTGAATAAAGCGGTGTAATAACGAATCTCCGCTTCCAGAAGCAGCTGCTCGACCAACGCGTCCAGCGGTAGAATAACAGTAGACGTGTTACCAAGGAAATCCGAGCAGCTAGGTCCCCGGAGCTTCGGATGTAAGAAACGCAGTTGGAAGAGCCTTTTGGCAAAACTCATTCTATGGCCGTTGATGTAATCTGTGCTTTCATCTAGAAGAAGCTCACAGATGGTCGGCTGGAGCGGAAGAAGGTGGTCGATCGCCTGAACGAACGAATGCTGGTGTTTGGCGTAGAAATCGAATTCCACGATTTGGGCCACATCGTTGACGTAGTACTGCTGGTGAACCAAGTCCGCCAGCAACTTGAGCGGAAATGTAACGTTGCGGTGAGCCGTTTCCCGTAGTATGTATAGCGAATCCGCCACCGTATCCCTGGTATCTAAGTAGCCAATTCGTAGTTTTTGGTCTGCAAAGTAGCGCAAAAGGTTCTGGCGTGTGTCGTTGCCCAAAACTTCATTGTCCACAAACGCCAGGTTTACTGGAGCAAAAAGCGTCACGTTCTGGAGCGAATTGACATATGGAATCAAGCCTTTTAGCTGGAGGTGTCGTAAAAAATACGAATATTGAACCTCCGATGATAAGTAGTCCACAATCGACGACGGCGCCGGCTCCGGCGGTAGCAGGGTGGAAGTCGGCTTAGCCAAAGCCGGACATAGTATATAAAGTAGCCATAGCAACGTTGCAATGTGAAGCATTAAGAAGGAGAAGTATTTGGTGATAATGCTCGTGAAGATGGATGTACGCAGGATGCTGATAACGATAGAGGGGGGAGGTTAAGAATCTGTCTTTGATGGGAATTCTTTTTTGAGAGAGATGAAGGAATGCGAATTTTGTTTTTGGCGTTTTGAAGGTTTGGAGAATTTGGGGCTTCGTGTTGCGTTGGGGCTGGCATGTTTCGGTTGACCGGATCCTCAAGAACGTGGTGATTTTATGTCCGAACAAAAAACGGCTTTTAGGATCTGAATGTTGCGATCTTGTTTGTTTATTGTGGAAATTTTCAATGGTTAAGACTTGACAAAAAACATTGGGAATGTTCGGATTCATTGGAAAATGCCGCTTTGTGTATTCAGGCTGATAAACTAAGCCGCATTGGACCCTACCACGTATATGAAGAATGAGGGAACAGGAGACTAAAAGCCGTCTTTTTTGATTGTGAAAAGCTGTTCCCTGTACTATGTTTTGGAAGAATGTGAAAGTTGTCTATTTCTACTCAGGCTGGCTGTTCAAAGAATTTTCCAATTCTTGTTAGAAATAAGGGGAGAATGCTTCAAAGGCGTTTATAGTCAACTGAAGCTGAACCAAAAATGTGATGTATTCTTTGTGGAAAAAGACGTTGTGACTTGAGTCTCATCTGTCTCGTCAAATTGGCTCATTTAAGGAAGGCCCTCGGTCAGCCCCGGTTTCAGGTATCAACAGCGGAAGCCGATTCTCTTCAAATGAGATGAGGCTTTTCTCCTTAGGAACACGGTTCTATCATTCGTATGACTCTTTGTGGAAAGCATCATTTCAACGTAACGTAAACTCATGGATGCCGTCTGCTTAAACGTTCTCGTCACGTCTAGAGCTAATTCATTTGAAAATTCAGCTCGAATTATTTTCTTGAGCAAATGGGGGTCAAATTGTGGACACAAGGCTCATTCCAAGTGCATTTGCTTTTCAGGCGGCGTGGAACCTAATATTCCTTCACAAATCACCCTCAGCTCTGACAGTGTCCTAAAGTTATTCATCGAGCTGCAGGGTCCTCTCATTGAGGATAGGTTGAGATTTCACATCTTCTAATAGAGTTTATCATTTCAAAGAAAGACTGCCACGTAATTTCGCTCTTGCAGTGCCGGGGCTTACTTTGCAAATCGTGGGTATGCTTCAATATACCGTGAGGTTGCCTACAAGATTCCGATGACGAGCCCCTAGAATCATACTATGCTGGAAACTACATTACACGAAGTTCTCTCATGAACGAGCCAAACAACATTTTTGAATCCAGCTCAGTATACTTTGACTTCTCCGTGCTCCCGTTTCA
The DNA here is from genome assembly GCA_030579055.1 of Candidozyma chanthaburiensis. Classification (NCBI taxonomy): domain Eukaryota; kingdom Fungi; phylum Ascomycota; class Pichiomycetes; order Serinales; family Metschnikowiaceae; genus Candidozyma; species Candidozyma chanthaburiensis. The sequence continues at coordinate 94,640 of JAKUAA010000025.1, forward strand.
TTGTTATTCTTATGCACCTAAAGCGGCTTCATCTATCTCTATGCCACTGCACCACCAAACTACCAAACCAACAATCAATAATAAAGCAATACCGCAAATCGCCTCCAGCCCTGAACATGTCAAACCAGTGGCTTTTCGATGTCTCAAGTCCACCGAAAGCCCCGATTCAAGTCTCTAGAAAACTCCCAAAGCACAACACTCACCACCAAAACCTACCTACTTCACCTCACTCCACACCACTTCAAATCATAAACCAAATCTCCAATCCCTCTAGCCAAACCTCTTCGGACTTCAGTCACACACGGACTTCAGTCACACTTCTCCCCTCCATCAACCCTGAACTACACCAGCACAAGGGTTCATTCTCGGGTGAATCCCCTCTTTTATTTTATGATTAGAAAAAACACTGTCATGCAGCGACTACTCCCCGACTTTCGAGCACCTCAGAGTGTGTGCATTGTTTGGGCACCAAGACAACAGCAACGTCGTAATCCCTAATCCTAAGCCTCGAGTCCCAACAGCTTAACAGGACAGCAATGGAAAGCTTATTTTGTTTCCTGCGGTTTGAGGGGCTCGAGATCCCACATTGCTACTTCAGCATATCCCCATTGCTTCGGTGGTGCCCCTCAACTAAACAGTACCACCTGCCTGTTTGGGCCAGTTCAATGTCTTTCATGAACGCCTAGTGGAAGAGCCGTGCCTCCAGTAGATTTGCGATTTTCATCCGATTCTCGGCATCTGGTTTGAGACGGCAGAAATTAGCAAGATTAAGTGGAGAAGCATGCCGTGTGGGCTTTTCTGGACGGGGCCTGGCGCATGGCCTATACCGCCGCCTGGCAAAATAACCTCAAAAAAAAGCACAAAATGCAGTGGACATAAGTCAGCCTCTCCGCCTCAACTCTGAAAAGCAAGTGGCTCTGGTCTAGGCAATTATTCCGTCCTCCATACCCGGAACAATTAGGCGCGCGGTTGCGAGCCCGCGCAGACGCCATGCGGGAGGGTGAGGTCATTCTGTGGGGCATGCGGAGAACACATGGAAAATCCTAACACGCCACTTCAGTATTCCCATATCCAGGCAGCCACGTCTTGAAACGATTTTTGATTGGTGGATAAGATTCTAGACCGAGTGCCGCTCCAGCCTTGCCAAAAAAGCTATTCCGAATTCGACGAAATTCGGATTCAAACTCGGCTCCATCTGGCACTTCCATCTGGCTTTTTGAAACGGCACCAAATTCGGCTCTAGTTCGGCAGATCGGCCTTCAGTCCGGATCCTCGTAAGTGCCATTCCGGTGCCGTGCCGCTTTAGACATGGAGGGGAACAATGACGTTGTCCGGAAATACCCCATTCTCTTTATACGCCGACGCGGAGTTGGCTTCTCATATGGTCACTATTCTCTTGTCTTGGCTCTGTTTTACTTGGGCAGTTCTGCCGTGCTGTGTTTTTCTGCCGGAGATGTAAAATGCATTCTCGGAATAGTCGCTGTGCTGCTGCACCCCAGGTTTCAGCCTCTGCAAATCTTCCACCCTTACAGAAGTACATTCAGCCGTCGTTTAGGGTGTCAAAGATAGTTTTGGAGAAACAGAAAGCAGGAAACAGGAATCCCACGCCAAGGTTTTTCCGACTTGGCTCGTATCTGCGATTTCCAAGTTTTTCCTGGCGGAACAATCGCACCCTGTCATGATGACAGCAGCTGGCTGGTTTATCCGAATCCACGGGTGGAAAAATCCCCACTTCCAACACGCCATCCTCGGCGTTTTCTGCTAATCACACCATCCAGTTTCATGTATTATTCCCGATTAGGCCCCCTCACGGCCGCTGCTAAGCCGGGGTAGGCTCGCTTCTGCAGCGTCGGGATCTTGGCTGCCACTATTTTCCGTATTGTTGCCGGGTGGAGAACAACTATAAATACGGGCCTTTTCCCCCAGTTTTTGCCTCTATATCCACTTTCACTAACCATGGGTTTCTCTGCGTACGAAGACCGCATGGTCAAACCAGCGATGGCGTTCCGGAATTTCCTTGACCGGGGCCCCAAAATCACCAACATTTACTTCATCGCCTGTATTTCGTGTATTTCGGGTTTGATGTTTGGTTTTGATATTTCCTCCATGTCTGCCTTTTTGGGCCAGGACGCCTACCTTCGGTTCTTCAACCACCCAGGCTCAGACATGCAAGGATTCATAACTGCCTCGATGTCGCTTGGGTCGTTTTTCGGTGCCATGACCACGTCGTTTATTTCCGAGCCTTTTGGAAGAAGAGCCTCGTTGATGTTGTGTTCGTTATTCTGGATGATTGGCGCTGCCATTCAGTCCTCTTCTCAGAACAGAGCACAGTTGATTATTGGTCGTTTCATTTCCGGAGCTGGAATTGGCTTTGGCTCTTCTGTGGCGCCTGTTTACGGCTCCGAACTTTCGCCCAGAAACATCAGAGGCTTCATTGGCGGTATGTTCCAGACCAGTGTCACCTTGGGTATTTTGGTGATGTTCTACATTTGCTTTGGCTGCTCCCACATTGACGGCGTGGCTTCCTTCAGAATCGCCTGGGCCATTCAAATTGTCCCCGGTTTGATCATGTTCGTCGGTTTGTTCTTTATCCCAGAGTCGCCTAGATGGTTGGCTAAACAGGGCTATTGGGACGACGCCGAAGCGATTGTAGCCAGCATCAATGCCAAGGGCAACAGAGAAGACCCCGACGTGATGATTGAAATCTCCGAAATCAAGGAGCAGTTGATTGTGGAGGAAAACGTCAAGGGCTTCACCTTCGCCAACTTGTTCTCCAAAAAGTACCTTCCCAGAACTATTGTCGCTGTGTTTGCCCAGATCTGGCAGCAGTTGACAGGCATGAACGTGATGATGTACTACATTGTCTACATTTTCGAAATGGCCGGTATCTCTGGAAACGCCAACTTGGTGTCGTCCTCGATCCAGTATGTCTTGAACTTTGTGTTGACTGTGGCGGCGCTTTTCCTTATGGACAAGGTCGGCAGAAGACCCTTGTTGCTTGGAGGTGCCCTTATGATGGCCACCTGGCAGTTTGCTGTGGCTGGAATTCTAGGAGACTATTCGGTTCCATACCCCGATTCGGGCTCTGAGTCTGTCACCATCAGAATCCCCGATGACGATAAATCCGCTGCCGATGGAGTTATTGCTGCTTGTTACTTGTTCGTTTGTTCTTTTGCTGTTTCCTGGGGTGTGGTGATCTGGGTCTACTGCTCTGAAATGTGGGGTGACTCTGTTTCCAGACAGAGAGGTGCTGCTTTGGCTACTGCTGCCAACTGGATCTTCAACTTTGCCATTGCCATGTTCACGCCGCCCTCTTTTGCCAACATCAACTGGAGAACTTACATTATCTACGCCTCCTTCTGTGTGGCCATGTTCTTCCATGTGTTCTTCTTTTTCCCAGAAACCAAGGGCAAGCGTTTGGAAGAAATCGACCAGCTCTGGGTCGAGAAGATTCCGGCCTGGAAAACGGCCTCGTACGTTCCAAGAGTGCCAATTTTGCCTGGCGAGGACGACGAAAAGGCCGTTACAGAGCACGACGACGGAATCATGCGTCCATCCTCCTCCAACTCCGAACCCGAGAAGGACGCTTCCAACGCGGTTTAATGTTTTCTGTTTGATGATTTACGAATTGAGGGGAGGACTTTAATGTTAGAGCTTTGAGGTAATAGTGGAATAAAGCTAAGTGTATCAGGACCGTAGATTCTGCCGCTGGTAAAGTGTCACTGACTTGGTGAAGTGTTACGATTCGTAAGCAACCATGTTGTAATCCCTTCAATGAAGCTATTCTAGTCACAGGGAGTATGCGTTACCGGGTTGTCTTTCAACAATGAAAAGGATTATTGTAACGCCAAATGCCAGAGCTTTTGGGGAAAGTGAAGTCAATATTTGCTTGCTCTGGCTTTATTTGATGCCAGCTCTGTGATCTATTAAGACCTGCTTTGTGAATGGGAGGTAGTACTGACAGGATCGCCAAAATTGATTCTACATAAACCATTCTTGCTTAATGAGGTTATGATCTGTTTAAAAACTCCAACTAATAACATCCCTGACAAAGTGAAAAATGTCGTCTTGAAGCCTTGATTCTGTCAAAGCTGGAATTCCGATAGCGCCAGAAATCAATAACCGAGGGTTCAAGGAAGACTGAAGCGTGAATTTACTGCACTGCTGGATGTGTTTTTGTGACCATTTGAGCCGCCCCTCTGGCTCCATTGTTTTCCAAAGCGGTAATATTCGTACAAGGTCTAGGCTGGTTCCGTTTCTGATGAGCTATTGATATTCACCTTCCATCACTAATTCTCATCCCCAAACCTAATGAATCTTATGTTATCAACGAGTTTATAATTTTCGATACGGACTCTGAAAGCAATCAAAGCCAATCGCAAATTCTCCTCCAAATAAGAATCGCTCTTTAAACTCCGCCCAACTTCAACAAGGCCGGATGCCCAAAAATAGCCAAACGCGTCATTGATCATTCCTGCTGGCCGACCCCAGGCTCGGACAAACTACGTCACGCTTCTTATATCCGCAGAGAATGTAAACACAAGGCTTGCAGGGCTCGGAACACAAAACTCTCCATCCACGTTCTCACCGAATTCAAAATTTACAAATTTACAAATGGCCAAAACTCCAATTTCAAAAACCCAAGTGGTCAAAAATCGTGGGGGGTGGAGATGACGAAAGCGGGGGATTGGAGAAGATTGGAAAACGCCAAAGCGGGGGACCTGCTTCTGTGCGGCTCCGCGGGGCTCTCAGGAGAAAACCAGGGGCCATGACTGTCTAGATTTCGCTGCTTAGAGTTTGTGGTTGTGAAATGTCGTGGAAAAGCCTTGTCAAACCCTTCAAAGTTTATTTTGTCTTTTTGCCCGTCTGTGATAGAGGAGGATTTGGCTTTGCGTCAAGGGTCCGTCATGCCTCGTGATTGTTTCCAGGTGCAAAGTAGGCAGATTGGGATATTATGAAGTTTGGCTTTTCGAGTTCTGTATTATTTTGGGTTGCTTTGGAGATTGTCGTCTCGGGATCGGAGTCATGGTAGGATTGCAGGCTTTGGGATAGTATCGGCAGATTCTCGGAATGAAAATCGGGGACATTGATTGGCAATGTTGCATTGTATTCTTTCCGTTTAAGGAGATGTTTTTTATTGCTTACGAAATGGAACGATAAGGTCTACAGATTGCTGATAAGAGAATAATGGTACCGAACTTCAAAAATTCAGGTTCAAGAGGCACACCCAGTATCTCAAACATAGATGTAGTTTGGGTTTGGAAAGTTCTACATACAAAGCCACTATTTGATAATTTCACTTTTAACTCCGTTAATTGGTGTCATGGTACTCTTATATCCTGATAGTCATTACATTAACCATGTAGTAGCTTAAACCATGAAAGTTGCATTCAACTTGATAATGAAGGAAACAATATTGGGGTAAATGACAAGCATATCGCCTGAAGAGTAAGCTTGCAAGAGTACGAAACAAGATTCAGACTTCGCTGTGTATTTCTATGGACACTTTATTTAACTTGAAAAGAAAATGAACTTCATAAAAGGGGAAATCATAATACTCAGCCTTGAGAGTTTGCTCGCAATAGTGAGGAGCAAGACTTTAGTATTCATTATTTTTTCATTTAGTGAAGTAAAACAGTAGACACTTCTTTCACTTGGAAGGAGAATAGGAAAGGAACTTCAAGGAGGAAAATGCTGGGGTAAGCTCGCAAGGATGAAACTAAGACTTCGATTTCATTGCTGTAGCCCAAAACCTTTCTATCACGGACTGCTCTTGTAATAGGATCACAAACAACTTCTAAAAAGCAACACGACGGCTTCACAACCAAATAAATCTACCTCAAACCAGAGCAGTAAACGTTTATTTAATCGTCATTCTTCGTAACACATTACATCACCTAAGCACTCACCTCCTCTTCGTGAGAAATAGCCTCAGCCTTGGTGTCGGAACGTACCGCCTCAAGTGAATCATCTCTAAAGGCATGCTTGGATGGCACGAAGCCCTGAGATTTCCAGGCGTGAGGCACCTGCTCGTACAATTCGTCGATCTGCTCCAAAGACAAACCCTTGGTTTCGTAGATCAGAAGCCACGCAAAGAAGAAACACAAGAAGTTGCAGCCGCCCCAGATGAAAAACACATTGGTGCCCAAATTGCCCTTATCCTTGTCGACCATGTATGGCGTGGCATAAGCGATACCCCAGTTCCACAACCAGTTGGAGGCGGTACACAATGCAACGGACTTGGCTCTGGTTCTAAGAGGGAACAACTCACCAATAACAACCCAGGCACAAGGACCCCATGTGGCGGCAAAGAAGGCAATGAAAATACACGAGAAAGCAACCAACACCTTCTTGGACGAGTCGGAAGAGGCTGCAACTCCCACAATGGCCACAATAAGCTGTGAAATAGACATACCAGCTGCACCACCAAGAAGAATGTTTCTTCTACCGGCAACCTCCATCAAAAGAATACCCGGAACGGTGGCACCCACGTTGACAATGTTGGTGGCTAAAGTAGTCACGAAACCGTCCACGCCAGCGTCGTTGAAGAAATTGGTACCAAAGTAGAAAATGAAGTTCACACCAGTCAACTGCTGGAAAGCCTGACACAAAACACCCGTGGCCAAACGCTTTCTCTGGTGGTTTTTGCTCGAGAGAACCTGGCCCCAAGACGACTTACCGTATTCCTTCTCGAATTCATAAGCAGCCTTGATATCGTCGTATTCCTCAATAAGATCTGGGTGGTCCTGAGGAAGCTTTCTGAGTCTGGAAAGCGCTTCCATGGCCTTGTCCTCTCTCTCCTTGGAAACATAGAAACGGGGCGTTTCTGGCAAAAAGAACATACCAATGCCCAAAATCAAAGCCCAGAGAAACTGAAGCGCAATAGGAATTCTGTATGATCCAGAGTCCTTTCTGGCATGTGTGGCCTGGTTGAAAACAGCAGCCAAAAAAATACCAATGGTAATGGCCCACTGGTAGCACGAGACAATGGCACCTCTGATCCACTTTGGTGCTGCTTCAGACTGGTACAAAGGAATGGTGGAGGAAATAAGACCCACACCTCCACCAGCAATGGCTCTTCCCACACAAAGCAAAGGAATGTCGGTGGCAGCCGTCTGCAAAATCACACCGAGGTTGAACACCACCAACGACGACAAAATCAAACACCATTTTCTGCCCAAAGTGTCAGAGAAAAATGGAGCAGCAAGAGATCCAAAAAAGGTACCCACAGACAAAATGGACACGATAAGGGAAGTTTCTGAAGCAGAGAACTCGTTGTCCTTGGCGGGGAAATGCTGCTTCACGTAGTCCATGGCCATGATACCGTTAATTGTACCGGTGTCGTAACCGTACAAAACACCGCCAAAGGCAGCAAAAACTCCGACTATGATACCCATAGACGTGGAGCCTGCTTTCTTTTCGCCCACATTGATGAAGCGCTGCACGAGCTTGTTGTCTTCAAGACCCATGGTGAGTAAAGTTGAGATGGAGAGAAAAACTTTTGGGAATCTGGGGTCTATTTATACTCGATTTAATGACAATATGGGAGACCATTTAGCACCCAAAATGTCGCGGACGCCGTGCTGCACGTCGTGCAGGTAATCATGGGGTAGCCGACATGTAAGCTCTATTTACGGATTATATACGGATGTCGACGCTGCGGCGAAAATAAACTGTCCCGCAGATGTACCCCACAAGGGCGCCTTTTTGAGGCAGAAGCAACGCATTTGAGATTTTGAAAAGAGCAAGTATTTCTTTATTTGGTATGTTATTCGGATAAACTCTTCATCTATCAGGGAGCTTTTGACAGGGTCGATGTCGCGACAGGTGCACCGAAAAAGATTTCCCGACGCGGGGTCTGCAGACAAATGGCCGGCGATGTGGAAAATCCAACCCATGGAAAAACACCCGATCCTCCATTATGCCCAGATCCCCGCAATGGTGTGGGGCTTCTGCGTTTTTCTACGAGTGCATCACTGTGACTGGTCGGGGCGGTAGCCTAGTTTGTCACGACATGCAGCAAGTACACGGCTTCAGAACGCGAGGCTGAAACTGACATGCAGTACATACGCATCCCAAACAATTGAGGCGTTTGGGCGGATAAATCCAAACCCCTCAGCGAAGCCTCCAGGTTGCATTTTTGGGGAGAACGAGAACAGTAACATGGATTCCTGTGGTCCAGCTTTGGCGGGGAGGCCCAGGCCAATCTATATCTGCCGCAGTGCCCCGAGGCGGATTAACTTTCATGCGTGTCTTATTGGCATTCTGCATATACAACTGGAGTATCGCCGAGCCCAACCCAATCGGGACAATTTCTCCAGCAACTACGGCGTCAATCCTTAAAAAATTCCTATTTACAATGCCGGGGATCCGACGCGGCACGTCGCCTCGTTTATCCGTTCTCCTTGGCGAGGAGACCTTCAAATTTTCCGAGTCTGCTTTGGGTCAACAATTCTTCAGCTCCAATTAATCTCAACAGCACCATGTTCACCCCATGATGAAAAAACCTGAATAAATTCCAAACCTCAAAGCCAGATCTATATTATTCCACTGCATCCTCGTTGGGGCGTTTCTCTATCCAGTCCTGCTGCAGCTAAACCACGGCTTGAATTCCCCTTTCCTGAGTGAAATCACCCGATCTAAGACAATTTCTCCACAGAGGCTTCTTGCGTATTGGAGGCGCTGTCTGGGTGCACTTTCGAGCTCTGTTCGCTTGCTTCTTCGCTGATATTGTCACTCTTGTCTTCATTCGTTTCCTCCTTCTTTGCAGGGATTTCCACATCTGGCAACCGGTGGTTCGAGATGAAAACAGTGAAGATCATAGCAATGGCAGCAAATCCGATAGACATGTAGAACGTGTCACGAATAGCGTGCATCACCTCGCCCTTAATATAAGCACGAGCAGCAGGGCTAACATGGTCCAAAAGCTTGGTGGACGAAATGAGTGATTCAAGATTGACGCTCTGAAGCTCGCTGGTTACTTGAGAATTTTGGTGGGGCAAGGTGGATTTGATGTGGTTCGTCAAAGCAGCACTGTAAACGGCATCCGCCAAAGCTCCGGCCAAAGCTCCGCCAAATGTTCTGCAAACATTCACATAAGTTGTTGCCATGATGGTGGAGCCAGGCGTCTTGGGAGCAGCTACTTGAGCACTCAAAATACCCGTTTGCATTTGCAAACCCACACCGATACCAAGGGGAATCAAAAGACCAATCTGGTTAGCACTGGACGAGTGCACATCCAAGATTGTGATCAAACCGCATCCCACCAAGCCCATCACAGCTCCCGCGATGGCAAACGGCTTGATGAAGCGGGTTTTCTTAATTATGATACCCAGCGAAATCGACGTGATAACGACCGAAATAATCATAGGTAAAAGGTGGACACCAGACTTCCATGCACTGGCGTTGTGCACGACTTGGAAATAAATGGAGATGTAAAGAACGGCAGCCATGAAATAGGCAAAGGTGCCAAACATGGAAAATGCTGCTGCAGTCACCTGGGGCACCTTGACAACTTCCCATGGAAGAAGTGGGTGTTTTGAGAATATGACGTTCCACACCCAGAAACCAATGAGAGTAAGACCTCCCACAACAAAACAAACAATCACAGCGGCCGAATCCCACAGGTGTTTCTGTCCTGAGGCCAAAGTGAGCGCCAAAAGCAAAACCACAAAAGCAGCCGTCATAAGCACCACGCCCACGTAGTCAATCATCTTGATTTTTTCTTTCCAGTTACCCTTCGTTTTAGGGGGGTTGAAGAAGAAGACGAAAATCACACCGGCAACTCCTCCCACTGGCAAGTTAATGTAGAAACACCATCTCCAGGAAACATGGGATGTGAAGGCACCGCCAATGAGGGGCCCCAAAACAGACGCCACAGCAAAAGTGCATCCCAAAAGAGCCATTCCCAAAGGTCTTTTCTGAATCGGTAAAATCTCCGTGATGATGATAAAGGTCATAGTCTGAATTCCACCTCCACCCACACCAGCCAACACACGACCACCGATAAGCACGTTCATACTGTTTGCTAAGGCGCACATCAAGGATCCGGCCTCGAAAAGCACAACAGACACAATCATGGTCAGTTTTCTGCCAAAAATAAGCGAAAGCTTTCCCCACACTGCAACCAACGCAGCCATGGAAATGAGGAAGCCAGAGGTAAGCCAGCCCACACGATCGAATGCATTGAATTTGTTGCCCACGTCGGTGATAAGTGTGGCCACAATAGTCTGGTCAAGGGCAAAAAGGAAAAGACAGAAGAAAACCGAGATGATGCATAGCGATAATTTAGCGCCTGTGAGGTATTGTTCTTCTCTGGTTGTTCCGTCGCCGGCGTCGGACTCGATGAACTTCTTGCGTGTTTCTTCCGAAACCGGGGATATTTGAGTAGGTTCTGTATTTTCGGACATTGATGGAGGGAGGTTTCGTGGATACTGCTTTCTTTTATATATACGGGGCTGCACCGGTTATGCGCCTTCAACGTGCATTAAAAATCGGAGGCAAAACGGGCGTTGTTGTGGGCTCAATTTATGGAATAGAGCATTCCAAATTTCAAGGCGAGCTCTCTGCACTTTTCTCTATCTAGTATACTTTTTTCCAGTTTCATATCTGCTCCCTGGGAGGAACTATCACGCCATCAAGACTCGTATTAAGAGAAGAAACTCCTGCATATTTGCCGCGTAGAGCTGTCAAGGGCGCGATGGCCGTGCCATTCAGCCCTATCGTGCATTAACGCCGTTTCTCCGCGTCATCCGCCCGAATCTCCGTCCCCGAAAGTGCTCCCACAGCTGCCGAATCGTCGGAGAAAAACTTGGCCCCGTGCATATTTTATTTGACACATACATTTTTATTGTCATTTGTCACCTCGGATGCACGATTGGCGTTTTCCGGTCCAAAGATAAGATTTTCCGAAGCATCGCCGAAGGATTACCTGGGTGGATCGGGACAACTCCGCCTCTTTCAAAATGCTATCTTTTTGATCTTTACGTGAGTTTCGGAAATTGGGAGCAATTTGCTGCTTAGCGCCGTTTGCCACTCAATGAGCATAGTCAGCCGCATTACAGATGGCGAATTGTTGTCAATGCTGGAGAATTTATTTTTTGCACCCCGTGTTTTGCCCCTGAGTGAGTTTTCGTTGGGGGTTCCGGGACATTGCCGTGGTTTTGGACGATCAGATGTAAGCCAATTTGTGATAGTTGACGCGTGTTGGTGGAGATCGATCCAATTCTACAGTAGTTGTCAAGAAGTTTGCAGTTTCTTGGCTAAGGCTGGGCCGAAGGCATGGGATATGTCAAGGATGTAATAGAGAATTTTTAATTTGTTAGCAACTCCAGAGTGCAGCTATTTCTCGGCTACACGATACCGTTTGGAAAAGTACCCGTTTGGAAAAGTACCCGTTTGGAAAAGTACCCGTTTGGAAAAGCACCCTTCAATTGTGATTTGTTGACCCGACTTATGAGTTATTTCTTCATCTCCTCGATACGCTTGGATTGATACCGATAATGGCCGATGATGTAGATGGAGGTCTATATGAGTTGTCGTGGGCCCACGGTCAGAAATTCACAGAATTCATGCCTCAATCTCCAATGCTCCGTGAAGCTTTTTGTCATTGCGATGGTGCCAACAATTTCCTCTCAGAATTGAAAATTTAGATTTTGGTTATGGGCAAAGTGGAATGTGACTCCGCTGTTACTCGCAAACCGAAAGGCCACTGTTAAACTAAATTTCCATTTAATTCAGTGCTTACAGGTTCCAGTCCCTGGACCGTGCCACAGGTTGGTTTTTTCAGTTACAGTGCAGTTGATTCCTTGGAAGGATAATTACCTGTCTATCGTTAGATCTCGCTGTTCTTCTGTCCTCCTAAAAAATGTCTAAAACCCTTCTCTCCTCGATCTTTCACAATTGTTGACAACAGAATTGGCGGGCTGGAAGCTCATAGTACGGCCATCAACAAACCACTATGAGGCTTGCAAATCCTCACAAGATTAAACCGCAAATGTTTGAAGGAATCACTTTTGGGGGTTCAATTCAGCTGTTGATTGTAGCGGGGACCTCAGCCAACGTGTATAGATCTTTTACCACATATCCTCCAAAGACAATCAGACCAATTTTCAAGCTGTCCCATACACAGTGAGTGCCTGGCGTCGACTTTTCTTATACTCCTCAGGGGGACATTGTGTGTGCTTGAAAATCAATTGACTGGTTCATTGTAAGAGTGAGGGTCCACTGTAAGGAGTTGACGAATCGCTAAAGTCACCACCTGCCAAGAACTCTTCCGTTAGCTCTATGAAAATACCCCCTATCGACTGACAACTGTGGATTTTGATTCCAGCCACTCCTAAAAGCACTTTTCAGACTGTGTGATACCACAAAACCGGATCAAAGTCATATAAGCTTTATCTAGAAGAGTTGTCTCCTCTTGCTTGAAATTTCCATGCACCGTCTACCAAATGGACCGTAGCGTTTGAATTTCGATCCAGCCCCTCTCGTTCAGATCCATCAATTGGTGTCTGCTTTTTAAAACCCCCACTTCCAGGAATCGTGTGAAGAAATCCATACCAACGCCACGCACGTAATCTACCGATTCGGCCATCTAGAGCAGTTTCATCTTTTTGGGGCAGTGAGGTGGCTGTGAAAGAATCTACCTACGTACCTTCATCCTGGTATGGGCTGTGTCGAACGAAGCCAATCCATCCATACACCAGCCAGCACCCGAAACAATACACAAATTTTGTCCGAGTCGGGAATCGTCATTTGGCCCTTTTGGGAAACCGTTCGGCTGTGGCCGGAAAAACTCCACGCAAGCTCTCTTCGCGTATGTACCTTCGAGGCTATGGTCTAGAAGCCGGCGGTGGAATCTCCAATAAAATTGAATCTTCAAACTGAAGAAACTGAAGAGATCGTCTTTTTTTTTTCTTTGCTCCCCTGCCAAGCGCCCCATTCGCTGCCAAAACGGGTTTCAGAGATATATCGAGGCAGGTTTGACAGCAATATGGAAGCGGACCAGCATCTTGCCGAGAAAATGCACGGTTCCGACAGTGGTGATTTCACGCAGGGGCAGAAACACCGGATCTCGTCTCGCAGCACTCCGAAACATCACCGGAGAGAGAGTGATTTTGGTGAAATAGATTTGAGAGATTCTCTTTTTTGTTTTTTTTTTTTTGAAAGGGGATGGAGTGGGCTTCTGTAACCGCTTTGTTATAAAAAAAAACTGGGAAAACCACCGGGCCAAGACGTCCCTTCGTGGCAGAGTGCTATTGGGGCTTTTCAGCATCATAGGCTGTGACAGATTGCTCCAGATTGCTCCAGATTGCTTCAGTTCCAGGTCCCACAGATCCCAATATAAATACACTCTCTTCCGCCTCTGTCCTCCATCACAATCAAAAATGCTTTCCCTCTTCACCTTGCTCTCCGTTTCCTTGTCGCTCACCAACGCCTTGACTGTTCCTCAAAACGGCGCCTCCACTTTGGCTACTTCCGTCGTGGGTTTCAACGGCGGCTACAACGCTGAAATTCCTCCTGCTTCTTCAGGCCCCAGCGTTCCCCAGGCTTCTCAGAGCTTCCCTCCAAACCTTCCATCTCAAGCCCCCCAGCCTTCGGCTCCATCAAATGGAACGGACCTTCCATCCCAGGTTCCTTCTCAGGCAATTCCCTCTCAGGAACTTCCAACCCAAGCCCCCGGTCCCTCTCAGGTGGCTCCTTCTGGAGATATTCCAGTCCAGGCTCCAGCTCCCTCAGCTCCAGCTCCCTCGGCTCCAGCTCCCTCGGGTCCTTGTCCTTCGGCTCCAGCTGGTCCTGGTGCTTCTGACGTTCCTGAATCTCCAAACCAGGGACCTCCTTCTCAAGTCGGTGGATTTCCTTCGGAGGCCCCCGGTGGATCTCCCTCTGAGGTTCCTGAATCTCCTGGTCAGGGCCAGAACTTTTAAGGTAACTAGGATTGGTGACGTCGTTCAGACTGCCACCAGCACCCAGGCTTTTGCTCAGCAAACCGCCTGAAATGGTTGAATAAACGATTGATTTGGATATTTTTGTAGATATTGCTTGGAGAGTTTCTTTATCTTCTTTACTTACCTGATCTTTATACATAATGGCGTCAGGCTGTCCGAGAAATGTTGATGTTTAAATACTATGATAAAAATCTTTTTACAAAAAGGGTCAATCCACGAAGCTCACTGATTATAATCTCCAAATGACAGTGGATTAGGGAGACAAGCCATGGATGTTGATTTCATTCTCTTTCGTCTTTTGTGATCTCTTTGAAATGTATGTCCCCAAAGATCTGGGAATTAAGCAAGAAGGTTTTGGAGAGAATTCGTTGTTTTTCTGTTCCCCATCGTGAATTGAAATCGATACTTTAAAAATATATCATACACATTGGTGATCTAAAAAGGCCTTCGCAAAGAAAGCGAGAAAGCACTGAGAATTAAAAAACAAATAAGAAACGGCATTTGCTCAACTAGCTGAACGCTGTCTAAAACTACCTTTTTTGTCCACCATAAATAGAATTCAAGCTTGGACGAATCTTCCACTGATATTCTGCTCATCCCCCTTCATCACCTAAAAGTCCTGAAAGCCCTCTCCTACAATTCCTTCATCACCTTTGATTAATGCTTTACGATTTACCCCTCGACAAACCACTCATTAGCAGGTGCCCGGTTCCTAAGAACATCCTCGTGGTAATCCCAGGGATCCTTACGGTGAAGCGGAAGCAGCTCGATCGTCAGCGGATCGTATCCCACTGCCTCATCAACATCAAAGTTGAGTTCCTGGTGGCGCCTGGCCGCCGGGTTAACCACATTATATTCGTCAAGAAGCCACAGCTTGCCACAAGACTTGTACCATGACTCCCGGGCCTCTGAAGGGTCAAACTCACTCTTAGGGGGCTTGCACTCCTTCGAGGGCAACCACATGTTGAGATCTTCTCTGTACTCGTGGTCGCCGAAAACATGCTTCGTGGTGTACGAACTCTTGCCATACTTCTTGCCCAAGATCGACAGAACGTTCTTGGGAATATAGATTGGCAGCCCCTCGAAAAATGTGTGTCTGATCGGAAGAAGCTCGTCGATACGGTGCCAGTTCCAGTGCTTGCAGTGAACAGCCATGGTTTTGAGTTTCGCCAAGTCGTCATCCAACTCGTACACCGCCAGCGGAGGCACGTCGTTGGTGTGGGATAAGGCGCTGATGTCAATGTAAAGCCCCAGATTGATGTCGATGAAGCGGGCATCAATGAAGTTTTTGCTGTTTCCCTGCTTCACGTAGGTGGGGGAAACCTCGAATAAATAAGCGGCATTGCCCGAACGGGGGTTTTCGAGAACTAGCGTGTTGTTGTACTTGCGTGCCAAACGGTCGAGCTGCACAATCGGGAGTTGTACATCGATATCCGTGTCCCATGGCATGTTCACGCCATTATACGCCCATCCTAGAAGAGAGCCGTAGTTGACCCACAGAGCCACTTTTTCTGTTTCTGCGAATTCAAACCATGCCTTGATAATATGCTGCAAAATGCTCTGGCGCTCTCGGTTGCCAAAGTACCGCTTGAAGAAAGGGTAGTAGATGTGGTGAGATCTGCGGGCGGCAAGATCACTGAAGATCCAGGGGTACTTGAAAAAGCAATCTTGCCTGTCAGCAGCCTGGTTTGCATACTCCAAGAACTCCAAGTACTTCAAATCCAGCTGCAGAATGCGGTTTTCGTTGAGACGCTCTTTCAAAGCAAAGATCTCAACTTCAGGCTCAAAAACAAAGTCTTTGGCGCTCACCTGGACGTTTTTCTGCATCTGCTTGTAAGGAATGGCACGAAGACTCTGCGTCAGCTCGTCCACAGAAAGATCCAACTGCTTTGACTCCTCCATAGCCAGGACAAGCAGCAGTTTTGGCACATTCTGCGGAAGAGCAGCGCCAACACGCTTCTTTTCCACCACATTCACCTCGATGTAGCCCTGATCGGTCGTGGCTAGTACCCTATTGGGCACGTCTTTGAGGCAATAGAGATATGCCATGCTTCGGAGCACCTTGGTGTGGTAAGTCTCCATGAAGTAGGGATTTATGGACGCCAAGCGGTCAATGTCCCTGTTGCAGGTACCTTCAGGCTGGCGTTCCTTGATACGGTGTAAAACAGAGTCGCCAGCCAGTGTGTCGACCCAATCGTCCCAATGGAAGTATATGCCCTCGGCGTTTCCAAGCGGATGGACAAACTCGGGATCATGGGCGCCTGCCAGGCGTTTCTTTATGTAATCGTAAAGTGCCAGAACCGGGCTGCGGGGCTGGAAAGTGCTTCTTTGGTGCATTAGGAGGGCCTCATTGGCGAGGTGAGTCTGCGAAATCGGCGTAAATAGCGTGTGGAGAACCAGCACAATTATGCAAATGATAACAATGGCCAGGAGAGCAGCCACACGGCGGTAGCGCCTGGGAAAGGCCATGTGGGGGTTGAATATGATTGGTTTCTCGTCCATTGTGGGAGTATGAGATATGGGAATGCGATATTAGGGGGCTCAAAGGTAGCCAAGGAGCTTAGAAACGGCAGGGTAAAAGGACGGCGGCTTCAGTAGCGGATGGGCCGGGTCTATGGAGCCTGGTTTGTAGTTGCTGGATGGCAATGTGATGATGACGAACTCGCCTCTGGAGGAGCCTGAAAGTGTAATTCTCGGGCTAAGGGAAGCTTCAGCGTGTAGTAACACGGATATGCTGGAAAGGATCGAGATCTGGAGTCGATGGAGGAGATCCTCTGAGATGATGCTTTGGTTGTGATGGCTTGCGATGAGCCGTTTTGGGAATATGCTGGAGGAGTGTCCGGGGATATCGAGTCGAGAAACACGATAAATGCAGCGAAATGGAGAAACCTCTCTATAAAATCGAAAACACAAGTAGTAGCAATGTCCTGGTTTATATATGTCTGGGGCTTATGCGAGCAAGGCTGAGTGTCGCACAGGAAAAGCAGGAACAACAGAGCACAGATACGAAAGAAGGCACAGAGGAAGTCACTAAAAACAGGTGCCAAAGTGCAGGGCTCACGATTACGAGGAAAGAAAAAATGACCTCTAAAACAAGCAAAAAACAGCCCGTTTTCTTAACGGCCAGTACTCAGAGTCACGGATCCGCGCAGTGATGTCAGCGCTCTAATACAGATAGCGATCGACGCCCTGACTGTCTTAACTTGGGCTGTGTGCAGTACCGGTTGCTTCAGCCCGGATCAATAAGAATGGAGCCAAGGAAAACGCCGAACGACAAGCCACTTGTTTCGGGGAATCTGTCACACGGGGCGCAGTGGGAGGTGGGGAGCGAGGCTGGGAGACTTTGGGGGGATTTTGGGGATTTGAGGGATTGGAGATTTGAGGGTTTGGAGATTTAAGGTTTGAATTTCCAAAAGAGTTTGGGGTTGGGGAGGATGAAAGCGAAAATGACGTTGAAATGGAGGTGAAATGGAGGTGAAAAAGGTTCTGGAAAACCTGCTCTGGCCGCTTAAGTGACGTTGGTTGAGTTTGGCTTTGCGCAGGGTTTAGGAATCACTCGACGGTCCTTCTGATCTAAGAGGGAATTGAGCTTCTTTGAGTTGAGGTGGAGTTACGGAGGAGTAGAGCATTAGATGATGTCGAGGGACCTCTGCTTTCTGTTCTTTAGCTGCTTTCAGTCGATGAGAGCCCCGGGCTCGTAACCGTCTTTGATAGAATTCTGCATAGTTTTGAAGCAATGGGACACGGGATGACGAGAGAAAGACGAGAGAAAGACGAAAGTTGGAGAGGTCGGGTATTCTCTTTTTTCTTTGAGTTTTGTTTAGAGATTAAAATCACTAAGAGATAAAAATCACCTTCATGGCGCCAGTTTGCATAGTTTGGAATCAACCACACAGCCTTGGATCATCTGTGCGAAAAAAGTCGATGTGGTTTTTCTGACAATGATCGTGCGAGTTCAGACTTAGCGGCAGGATTTTCGTTTGGGTGCAAAAGCCGTTGAGTCCATTTGTCACTTTTCTTTTCTCTTAAATCTCTCGTTTTTTCTCTTCTTCTTTTTTTCTTCTCCTTTTTTCTTCTTCTTTTTTTCATTTTTGATGCCATTTTGGCACCGGCGTGCCCCTGCCAAGACAGCCTCTTTGGGTCTACGCCTCGTCATCCGCTCCTCATCGAAGCCTCATTGATATGGAGGAAACGTGAGTCCACGAATGCCTTTTGGTCTCATGTGAATCCGGGCCCCCTACTTTTTTGAAAGATTGAAGTCGGCGATTTTTTGGTGAATATTGGGTGAACTCGGAACAACTGTGAATTTACACAGAAGAGGCAGACTTAGCGAACGAGGCAGGTTTAAATGGGCGTAACCGTTGGTGTTTTGGCGCTGACGTCATGGCGGAACCGTGTTGGTTTTGCAGCCACTGAGCGGTGATGGAGCGCTTTTTCCTGGTTATCTGGTAAGGCTGTGTTGCGTTCGGGATCGGCTTAGAAACACGATTTGTGAAAATTCATTTGGAGGAGGCGTTTACCAAGGACGCGGTGCTTTGTTTTTTTGTCGAAGCACGGATTTCCTTTCCTGAGCCTCCATATTTTGCTCTGGCAGGTGTTCTTGTAGTTTATGGGGAAGTGTGCTCTGGGAGTCAGATGGGTGGTAGGAGTTGGGTGGTAGGAATTAATGGCTGTTTTCGTTAGAGCTTCCTTGGGCTTCATGGTGGATTCAAAGTGGCTCCATAGTGGCCCCATTTCGGGCTTCATGGTGGTTTCAAGAGATTGATAGTGAGAGGCATGAACATGCAACGTTTTTGTTGCCAGTCGAGCCGTTCACTATAAACATGCTAAACTCTAACTTTTTATTCGATTCCTGGGCTTCTTTGTGGTAGATTCGGGGCAACTATTCGACTTATGTCCTTTGAAGTAGACAGACAATGAATGTACGATCCCTAAAAGACGCTGTCTCACTTCAGTTAGGAGCTAAGGAAAGTCATTTGTTCGAGACAAAATTCGGTTTGATTCTCTGGTATCGTTCCGTCGCATCTCTGCAAAATGAATTTCTTGAGTAGAGCCGACCCACAGAGGAGAGTAGATACAGCACTCTCGGAGAAAATCAAGCAAAAAAAAATCATCAAACAAATTATCAAAAAACAAAGTGCCCTGTAAAATCTTCCCCCAGTTCATGTTTCTTCTGAGCAAATAACTGTTACAGCGAAATCCACAAAACCACAAGGCCCACAATCACCATTGCTTTAACAAGAAGCGAGTTCTCCACTTTAATTCAGTTTTGACAGCCTGGTGAGCAAAGTCCGGTTCCAGAGCCAGTCACAGTCTTCTGGATATCTTTCAGAGCATTCCTAGAGCCCGCATTGATTGTGATGGTGGACTTGAAACCACAAAGTTGCTGGTGATAAATCAACCGTTTGTTGCCGAAAGCTTCATCCATTAAGTCGGCATTCCTCTGTCTTGCTCATAGCCTTTTCTTCTCCATTGTGAAATAAACCTGCCATTCATTCGCCAGGCCAGTGTCCAAGAAACAACTGGACGAGACTTGCCTTTCCCACTAGACACTTTTTCTTGAAGCTCCCATCATGTTAATATCCAGAGACTGACCAAAAAATCCATTGTTAGGACCAAAATGGTAGTCTCAGCCGGCTTCGGCTTCCTGAAAACTCCACATTCTGCACGATATTCCAGGATCCCAATATCGATTGCTCCGAGGTGTTCAGACCTCGTGGAAGAATTCCTCGGAAGATTCACAAACTACAAAATATCTCATCCAGCTCGAGCCCTCAAGTTATTGCCTTCCTTCTCGCTACATCAACATTGTCAGATTAAAGAGCCCAAAACTGCCTCTTCTGAACCCGGCCCAACTCTTCCTAGTTTCCGAATCACCGCTTACTTCGGCAGAAATCTACAAATAACGCCGAAACAGGAAACATCACCTACCACAAATTCGACGGAGCCCTGGCCAACAAAAGTAGCGGAGCTTTAGTCCGCCTGGTTATGAGCACTGGTCTTCACCACCGCTAGCTGAGAACTCCGGACCATCTTACCCAGCAAAACAGAAAAGAGAATTCATTGATTTCTCGGTGGCTTCTCTTCTACCACAAGATTTTCTCTTCTTCATAAAACCCTCAATTAAACTACTAATTCGCTTTTATAGGGTCTTCGAAGCCCCGCGGTCCTTAACTAAGGGCTGCAAAGCGGCTGTTGTGAACGAAGACAATTGGTCATTGGGGCCGTTCTGGTCGTAGAAGGACCCTTATTTACTAGAAAAGTTGTGCACCGGCGCCAAATTAGCTGTGTTTCTCGAACAAAACACAAAACCGTTTTTTTAGACGAGCATGGGCTCTCAACTTGAAAATCTCGCGAAATCGCCAACTCCACTTGCACATCGCAAACTGCGCCCCTATAACCAGATAATTTCTAATAACCTCTTCAATACCCAAACCAACCTTCTCCCTGCTTCCCTCTTGTTCTTTGTTAGTAAGCACTGCGCGGGAAGTTCGCGGGAATTTCCCCATGCAGTCCCCAGGGAGCACTATTTAGCAGCCAAGAACGCCAGGCTTGAATCCAGCAACCAACAATGTCTGAAAAAATCATCCTTGAAAACCCTCCTTCCTCCGTCGTCAACTTCAATTGGGACGAGCCTTCCTCCACCTTCAAGTTGGAGACCCATTCGCCCGAAAACAGCCTCTCTGACGGTGAGGTTTTGGTTGAAATCAAGTACCTCTCGAACGATCCAACCCAAAGAACCTGGATCCGTGGCGACCAGGACCCCAAGAGAGCCTACCACGAGCCTGTGAAAAAGGGCGCTATCGTGGAGTCCGTGGGTCTCGGAGAGGTCTTGGAATCCAAGTCTTCCAAGTACTCCAAGGGAGATGTCGTTGTGGGTCTCTTCGGCTGGGCTAAGAAGATTGTGGTCAACGAGGCCGCTGTCGTCAACAAGATCGACACCTCTTTGGGTCTTCCATTGCCATTGTACCTCTCCAGCTTGGGCATGACCGGATTGACTGCCTTCTTTGGTTTGTCTGAGGTTGGACTCATCAAGGAGGGCCAGCTGGTACTTGTTTCTGCTGCCTCTGGTGCCACAGGCTCCATGGCCGTGCAATTGGCCAAGCACGTTTTCAAGGCGTCCAAGGTTTATGGTATTGCCGGAAGCGACGAAAAGTGCAAGTGGGTCGAGTCTCTTGGTGCTGACTACTGTGCCAACTACAGAGACAGCGACTGGAAGAAGAAGTTGGATGCTGAGATCGGCGACAACTACGTCGACATCTACTTCGACAACGTTGGCGGTGACATCTTGGACTTTGCTTTGGCTCATGTCAAGAAAAACGGCCGTGTGATCGCCTGTGGTGCTATTGCTGGCTACAACGACACTTCTAAAGCTCGTGTCAACAACTGGTTCCAGATTATCTCCAACAGAATCACCGTCCAGGGCTTCATTGTGTTTGACTTTGCTGCCAAGATCCCCGAGGCTGTGTCGAAGATTTCTGGTGCTTTGAAGGAAGGCAAGATCAAGTCCACCGAGGGTGTTTCTTTGGTCGATATCACGGGCAAGTCGTTGAAGGAGGTTCCTCAGGTCTGGAACAGGTTGTTCACCGACGAGAAGCCTTTGGGTAAGTTGGTCACCAAGATTGCCTAAGCGTACGTATGTTATGAAATATGAATGTGATGGATATGGGTTGATTTTACAGTAGTGGCGTGAATGAAAGATGTGGTAGTACATTTTATATAAGTGATGGAATCTAGGGACATGAGCCCCGCCGGGCTTTGCTGATTAGGCTGCAGATAAAGCTGCAAGCGAAATCCGGGGTAAAAGGCGTGGAATGCATTAGAATCCTGCGATCCACAAAACCTGCGATCCAGTAGAAATGCTATAAGTCACCGGGGAATACACAATGACTCTTTTGAATCTAGAGTTCTTTGGTTCGCTTTTTTAAAAAGGATGGATTATGTTAGTGGTTGAGTGGCTTTGTATTTGTGGATGTTTGTGGGTAAGTTGGTGTCACTTCGTAAAGTTGTGGATAAAACTTTTTGTGTTTGAGCTCCCAGACAAGCTCATTGTGAATTTATTCAATCGTCGTGCTGCTGTTGAATAATCTCCCATCTGATTAAAGCCAAGGAAAGAAAAGTCTCACTTTTTGGCAAAATTTTATGGGTTGAGTAGAATCAACGATATAATCACAGACTCGAACCACACCCTTCTGAAAACGAACACCCATAAAAAGGTAATGGGCTATGTTCTTCACAAATCTTTAAACAAGGACTCGAGCGTTTGGCCAAACATGACTCCTGGGACTTCAATATGCCAGTGTCTAGCTTGAAGTGGTGCTTAGTTGATCATTGAAATTGGCACTCAGCTTAGCAAACATTAACGTGAATAATGTCCGGACTTTAATCACAAACAGAATGAGCAATTCAGTGAACTTGACAACAATAATTGAACCCTACCTTCAAGGCAGAATGTGTATGAGTTCTGGTTCGACTTAATCACCTCGGGAACCAACACTCACAAACTTTCTTTCTCCTTTCTTCCCTCGGCCCATTCTACATTGACAAAAAAGCAAGCTCAATTAAAAAGGCCTAATTACTATAAAGCGGCCAGGCATCCGTAAAGAGGCCAGTACACTGTCCAGCTTTTTTAGAGGAGCAACAAGGCCACAGCCAAGCTTCCAGCGCCCATGCCAGCGGCAGCGGCTCCTCCCTCGAAAATGGATGAGACCTTTGGAACCGTGTCGTTGGAGGAAGTCTCAGCGGCCTTGGATGCCACAGATGGCTCCTCGGCAGCAGTCTCCTTGGCAGCAGCAGTCTCCTTCAAAGAAGGCTTCTCCTCAGAAACCTGGGGCTTCTCCTCGGGCTTCTCCTCTGGTTCAGCCTCATCATCGTCAGGAACATCCTCCACATCAGTAGGAGCAGCGCCATTGCCAATCCAGGTGAAGAAGGTCTTCGTGTGGGTGTGGTGGGGTCTGGCAATGGTCATGTGGGTCGTGGTAAGGTGCTCTGCCTTCTCACCGTAGAGGGTTTTGGTGTAGGTGTGGTGAGGGTAAGAGAAGATGTAAGTCTTGGAGTTGTCTGGGCGAGCAGCAGCGGCGATGCCGGCAAGAGCGATAACTGGGACGATTTGCATGATTGTTTTTCTGGTTTTGATGATGAAAGAATGGTGGGTTTGGCGGCGCTATTTAAGCACTTTGGTGGGTGCTAAAAATGGCCATTTGCTCCACGACATGGAGCCACAAGGCAGATCCAAAAAGTGATGCAGTCCGATCTATAGCCCCATGAGGCCAATCCAACGGCAAATTGACAAGCTTGTCTCGTTCCGGGTGGGTCTTTCCAAAAGAGGCAGCAACTCACACCACCGCTAGTTGCAACAGACGAGGTCACACGATCCGGGATTCTAGATTTTGGAAATAACTCTGGAAAGAATATTTTGATTATTTGAAGTGAGAGAAGCATTGAAAATCTACCCCCTCTTCGGACCAGGCCTCTAGGGTAGGACGTGAAGTGGTGAACCCTGTTTACGTAATACCGATACATACAGACATAATCGTTTGTGGGGTGGAGTCATACAGTACCTTTATGGGCCAATAATAGTAACAATCTAATCAGGTCATTGTCTAATGCCGGTGAACGATGCAGAACGGTGAAAGAAGTGAATCATTGAGAGGGGAGCAACAGTCAGAATGCTCCGAATCTTGCGATTCTGTGAAAAATTCACATGGTGGTATTGTAATACCAGTCGACTATGTTGAAAGCTCTACTATCTGTTATGGTTTCCTTCAATGTGCTGGATGGTCCAAGGGCAAAAAATGGGCATCCACAAACTTCGGAAGCTCTCTTTTTTTTTTTTTTGCAAGAACAATGGGATCGGCTTTTTTCTTTTGTCCCGAATTCCGTCATCGCCTTATGTCGTCTAATTTGAAAAAAAACATTCCAGACTGTGACCTCAGAAAGCTTAATTTGTCGGGCGATGTCGGGACTTCTCCGATTTTGTGTGAGTTCTATTTTTGAACGGTTCTCTCTTACTTCTTTTGTCAAAAGTTCACCCAAAGGGTCAACTCGGCTGTTTTGATGGAAAGTGATCACCGCTCCATGGCGTGGTGATAAATGGCGCTACAGATCTTGAAGACGATCTTCTTAAAAGCGCTAGTGAGGCCCTCAAATGCAAAATAATAATATGGGTGAAGTTTTGAGATAGGGACAGCTTAATTGAATTTGGGCAAGTAAAGCCTAGCTGATTTGGTGGTTTAGTGGGTTTGTCAGCTGACGGAGAAGCTTGACATAATCCCAAGACTATACAACACCGCTTTGAGTAGAAGTATCGAGAAAAGCACCAAATGTATGTCAAGGTGATGCCAAGGGTTACGATAAAGAGAAATTTTGATACTGGAGCTGATCCGACTCCAAGTCCAGCCAAATGTCTCCCATTGATACCCATTGCTCAACTCAGTGTAGCCGGTGTTGTTCTCGAGCCACAGAAAAAAAAATATTTCCCACTCTCCAGAACAAATGGCAATCGCCCGAAGAGTCGCCCAAACTCTCAAAATATTCTCAACCACCTTATTTGAGCCGTCTGATCTTAATGGGTTGTTTCAGCTGATGTCAGCTATCCCTCGGTTCTAAAATTCCCATTTCATTTTAGTATTTTTGAGCATTTTGAAAAATTAATAAATGCCTGAACACCTTCGTGGCACCCTCTTTATCTCACATAGAGCGAACCAAGCGGTTGCTATCAAAAGGAACATTGAATCCAGCGCTGGCAATTGCTTGAAATCAAGTTTCCTGTCAGATCATATTCATTCTCAATCTCTCAAAGGCTTTCTCAACAGACCCAAAATTTCTTTCAGCAGCTTTCTATAAAAGCCAGGACAAGGGATTACCAGTACATCTGAGCGTCCATACACGCGGGTTAATCGGGTATGATAAGATCACAAAGTAAAACTTGAAGAAGCGACGAAATAAGAAAAAATTAAAAAAACTGCCAATTTATGCGGGAGCATCACAAGATTCGTGAAACCGTGGATCAGGCAGTACCTAGTTCGCATCAGTCCACGGTTCAAGAATTCATAAAGGAACGAAGAGCACTTCATTTGGCTCGCAAAAAAAAATTGGTGCCTTTTCCTCCATCTTTAATCCATTTGTACTTGCCCTATTTCGCTTCTTTTGCACGTCCAGAAGAACCAGTGGTTGTGCTTCCCACAAAACTCAAAACCGTTTAGAGCAATCCAACAAAGCCTGATTGACCTTTGAGTCTCATGATAAAAAGAAGGTTTTGGTCAAAGTTGCCAATCACGTCTTTCCATAGTATTTGAACTAACGAGTTGCCCAAAACGAAATCCCCCTACTTCTTCATCTGATCAGCCCCTCGTCTACCAGACTTCATCATAGTGAATTAAAAACCTTCGATTCCACCTAATTAGCAATTTCTCGGCCTAAAAGATGGGCCCCTCAACGTAAAGGCGCTTCAGAATGGACTCCTTCAGTGATACCACATAGTATGTTCTGGTTCTGCATTATCTTTAAAGAGCCCAATGTTCTCATCAAAGATATTGATCCCGCACATTTAAAGGCTGGGGGCTCTATGGCCGAATCCCTTCTGACTCTTTACATAAATCCCAAAATGCCTTCTTCCCTTTTACACTGCCAAGAAACGCCAACCCACACTACAAATTAGCACACCGTGCGTTCGAAGCTCTGACGAGCTCATGCCCAGAGTTTCGATTAATTGATTAGCTGTTTGAAGCAACGTGGGCCTGGCGGTCCACCACCATGCCATGAAAGGATCACAACAGTCCACTTCTGTCTGGACACTTGCAGTCAAAGTATGTCACGATTTCCGCTTTCAAAGGGACACTACTCAATTCCAACTATCCGAACAAGAACATTTTTAAATATCAAAAGGTGCGTTATCCATTCAACTATCCAAAGCATACTATCATTCCCAATATCTGAATCTCGCTATCACGCTACTATTCAAGTATCCCAGAATCCCCAACAATGTAAGTATCCACTCCCACTACCAGTGATTTTCTACTAACAACCCCCACTTTTCATCGCCTTCTGAACTGGTCCAAAAGATAATTTATCCCGGCTGGGCTCGCTTGGATTTACGTCTTGCCAATTCTGCCGGTCGCATTTCGCAACTCGTTACATTTTTGGTACTGAGGCTTGAGGTTCAGCTTTGCAGCTCGCCGCAGATTCTGCCTTCTGGAAATTTCCTCGGTCCACAAGAAGAATGCCGATTCTGCCAATTCTCGTCCAGATAAAAACCAAAGAAGAAAGCAAAACGAAAGCCTTCAAACGCAACTGCGTCATTCGCTGCACCGCTTAGCTTTAAAGTTTCGTGGTGCACCGCTTAGACAAGTGCAGCTTGTTTGTCTCAGAACGACCGACCGTTCAAAAAATGGCTCCATGAAAAAAATTTTCAAATTGAAATGTATCGATCTCAAATCTCCATTAATCTCCTTCAAACCCCAACTTTCAAATCCTAATCCAATCCAATCCAATCAATCCCATCCAATCCCATCCATTTCAATCCAGTTTCAACTCTCCATCCCGTTCTCAGTGACTAGTAGCCGCACCAGCGCCGTGCACTAAAGCACCTTTTTTCACTTCCCAAATCCAGCTGCCTACAATTCAAGACTCACAGACCAATCCATTCATCCGTACATCTGAAACTTCGACCCCTTTGGCCCTTCGCTTCGCTAAATCCATAAAATCCAATACCAAAACCTCAGTACTAGTCTCCTTGTCTTGACATTATCCTCTGGCGCGATTCGCCAATCCCATATTTTCATTGGTCCTTGGATCTGGCCGCATGCGGCTGAATATGGTAGAGCTTCCCCGAGTTTCGAATCGCAGAAGAAACGGCGTTTTTCAAATTCTACTCCCCTCCACTAAACCTGGCATGCCAATAGCTCTTTTCGGATAATGTAGAAAATCCATTACTTGCCGGACCCCACGAGGGGTGCCGCTTTTGATTAAGCCTTCGCCAAGCTTTTCCAGATAATGCAGAGAGGTTGCAAGAAATCAAGACTATTTAAGCCGTGAATCTGCCACCTTTTCTCGGCTCCATTTTCAAAATCGCCTGAACACTTTCACCATGTCTTTGAGAGATTTGCCACATTCGTTCAGAGACGTGTTTTGTGGCTGGATCGACAAGGTGCCTGGCGAGTTGGCCTTGACCAAAAAGCAGAAAGAGAGAAATACCGCTGCTTTGGAAGAAGGCGTGGAAGCCCCACCGACAAAAGTCAAATTCGACTCGTTATGGCCCGCCTTCACAGCCGGAGCAGGCCTCTTTTCGGACGGTTACGTGGCTAACTCCGTCGCTACAGTCAACATCTGCTTGTCCCGAATCTATGGCGATAAGTACAACGACTCCACGGCCATCTCCAACGTCACGTCGATCGCCTTTGTGGGAATTGTCGTGGGCCAGTTGTCCTTCGGCTACATTTCCGACCACATAGCCCGAAAAGGCGGCATGTTGGCTGCCAACATCATTCTTGTCTTTTTCACTATCTGCTGTGCTGCTGCCTCGTGGGGTGTGACTCCTGAGGGCATGTTTGCCGCTTTGACCACCTTCCGTTTCTTCTTGGGTATCGGAATTGGTGCCGAATACCCTACTGCGTCTGTCATCGCTTCCGAATTCGCTAACCAGTTGCCTGTGGGCCACAGAAACCGTTATTTCATCTGGTTCACCAATACTTGCATTTGCCTGGGCTACGTGGCGGCCGCCTTCGTGCCCATGGTTTTGCTCTGGATCACCTCCACCTCCGATAGAGACTTGCACATTGTGTGGAGACTCACATTGGGATTCGGTGCTCTTTTCCCTACTGTGCTCTTCTTTTTGCGCCGCAAGATGAAGCCCTCTGAGTCCTACCAGAAGACCAACTTGAAGTCGGTCAAGAAGTTCCCGTGGATGCTTGTCGTCAAGTTCTACTGGTTCCGCTTGGCCATCGTGTCCATCGTTTGGTTCATCTACAACTTCTCTGTCTTCTCCTTCGGTCTCTACTCGTCTTACATCTTGGACATGCTTATTCCGGGCAGCAACTTATACTCTACATTTGGCTGGAACGTGCTTTTCAACTGCTTCTATCTTCCAGGAACCTTTGTGGGTGCTTTCTTCACTGATTACTTTGGCCCCAGACTCACCATGGCTTTTGGTCTCTTTGTCCAAGCCATTATCGGCTATTGCATGACCGGTGCGTTTGAATCCTTGAAAACTAAGATCGCTGGCTTCGTTGTGGTTTTTGGTATCTTCACTGCGTTTGGTGAAATCGGCCCTGGTAACAACGTTGGCTGTTTAGCTTCCAAAACTTCGGCCACTGCCATCAGAGGACAGTATTACGGTATCGCTGCTGCCTGGGGCAAAATCGGTGGTTTCGTGGGCACATATGTTTTCCCTGTGATCATGAAGAGGTACGGCGGTGATGGCTCCAACAACGGTATCAAAGCCGCTTTCTACGTCTCCTCCTCTTTGTGTCTCTTCTCGGCTATTCTTACCTTGTTCTTCTGTCCCTCGGTTGGCCAAGAAGCCATCAACGAGGAGGACCAGAACTTTATCGACTACTTGAAAGACAACGGCTTCGATCTCTCCAGATTGGGTGACGGCTCTCTTGGTAACGATCCTGAGAATGACGCTGGTGCTTCTGACGAGAAGTCGGGTGCCATCCAGTTTGACGAAGCTTCGGTGGCCTCGCCTGGCAACACCAAACATGACTCCGTTTCCAGTGTTGTCACCGGCACTGCTGCAGTGGCCGCTTCCAAGTAAGGGGACAATCGACTGAATGGGTTAGACCTTCAATTCTTCGGACCAGCAGCACCTGCGGTCATTTATCAAGTCAAAATTACGGATGAAGGTTGTTCTATAGATTCGAATATACCATGAGAGTAGAGGCTGTAACAAGGTGTGGGTGGAATTGTGTCTAGTTTTGGCACACTAGCCTGTACGCTGCTGTTTTTAAAATAAAGAAAGTGGCCTTGTCGTTCTCATATTGTTGTACCAGGTTGGTTCTGTAAAAGACTAAACGGTAACACAAGTTCATACATCATCTAATGGACTTTTTATAGAAAAGTGAAGTTCTTCTCCAGAGATTGACCATGACATCTCATGATTTCACGGGATGAATGAAAAGTGTTAGTCTAATTGATGAGCTAATCCTGTTTGAAAACATGGGAATCTCCAAATGGATTAAATAGTTCAATCCATCCTTTGTAAAAGAATATATGTAATCGATGCCGAGCCTTTTTGGCCATGCCATAATAGCACAAATACAAAATCAGCCTGAATTGATAGACAGACTGCAATGTCTAACCTCTACTATTGCAAAAAAAATGCTTTTTATTGCTCATTGGTGTTTTACCGGGCTTTAATACTCCCGTGGTTTTAAATTGCCGCTAAGATTATTGGTGACGTCGGGTTCAAAGGCCGTTTCCTACATCTCGACAAGGGCTTCTTCTCTTGACGAGCCTTTTCGCGAATCTTTCTTGCTTGAATTATCTTATTAATATGGAGAACTTTTATACGTTTTTCATGACTTCATTTGCAAGGGTGAGTTTCACCAAGCTTAAGCGTTTTTTGTTGCTTTTGTTTTTTGAACTATGTTTTCAAATAAATCTAAATTCTGAGGTAGAGTATGATTTTGAAAGCCTTATGTAATTTAGAGCCAAGGATGCGAACTGGAAAACCAAGACAGCCGTAAAAATTCCGGATCAGTAGCGAGGGAGAAAAATTCCAAAAGTAATAGAATCTAGACACCATAAGAGCTTGTTGCTCACCAACAAAAACAAACAACGAATTGTGGCCACTATTGGCTTGGTATATTTGTTCTGGGAGTCTATGTCACGTGAAGTGTCACGTGCGTCACCGCCCAGGCAAACAGCCTCCCTAACTTTGCAAAATCAGACGCCGCTAAAGTATCACGATTATACAGTTTAACAATTTCTGTCTTGGGAGTTCAGCCGGGCTTATAGAAATGTTTCTGTGACATCTTGGCCGCGGGATTGTGAGCTGATACTGATGTTGGTGCGGAACAGAAAAATGGACGGAGTGAAGGACAACTCCGTTCTATTCACCTTTTGAACCATTGTTTTTGGTTTTGGCGAGCCATTTTGCCGCTTGATCGGTAAATTCAATTCGAGCTTACAGAGATGGATATCCGCTTTGAGGGTTTTAACAACATCCTAGTTGAGACCTCAGATACATTGGAAAAAGAGTCACCAGCGTGCCGGCTGCCAACACAAACTTCTATTTACTCGACAGTTAAAAGAGCTCGATGACCTTTCTGGGCGATTAAGAAAACCCTCCCCCAATCAAAGAGCCGCCATTATAAGTGTTAAAATGCCTGGGGCTTCGTAGTTTGGCACCCCGCCGTAGCTTGGCTACAATAACTGCACGTCAAACCCGAGATCGGCATTGCAATGAGATGCATCCATCGAATCAGCAAAGCCTGCTGTTGAAAAGGGTATCCGCTCGCTAGCCCAGAGAACCCTTCTTGGTAGGCGATGCCAGTTCTATGCATGTACTGCACGCAGTGACGCACCCTTGCACGGCTACTGGAAGGTCCACCTTAAACTGGGGGCTTTATCTGCACGGAAGAGATCTGAATGATATGACAGATTTGACAGGGCCGCTTGATGCTGCGTCAGAACGTGAGCAATCTTGCGTTTTTTCTGAAGAGCTTGGTTGATTTTTTGGAGATTTACAGCTCGGTCAGACCGCCATTCAGTCCCAGTTTCATGGGAACGGAAACGGAGAAAACGGAGTGAACGGAGTGAAAAGCGGGAAATTAGCTGGAACAAAGCTTGACACCCAGTAACGGTAAGGAGATCGCCCGCATGTGTATGTAGTTCTGTGTGGATACAGATACCACGATCTTGGCATTTGCTTTTCTACTCCTGCCAGTGTTATCTGATCGAATCTCTGAGGTCTGATAATAGGAAGAAGGTGAAAAAACCATTCTCAAAAACACATATAATAAGACAAAGCTCAAAAAATATGCTTCAGAAGGAACCAGAGTTAAAAGAATACTCCATGTCTCAGGGCCTTTGCCTTCCAGATGATGCAGCGGCTGCAGCCGAGAAATGACACTGGGTCGCCCTGGAAATTCCACTATAAAAAAGACACAAATCCCTGGACTTCTCAGCAGCCATGAACCAAAATACAAGATTCTCTAAGGAAGAAGATCGAAGCTCCAACGAGAAGTCTGCTGACACTCACACAGACGAGCTCAAGCTTCAGTCTGGATTCACAAATGACTTGAAGACAACGCCATCTATGGCATCTACTGCTACAGACACATCGTTTGTCAAGTCTAAGTCGTTTGGAATTCGTAAGTCGGAGATCATTCTGGCCCAGATCACCTCGTGGTGGATCAGAGGTGCCTTTTTCTTCACCATCTTCATCTGCTCTTATATCAGTTTGTTGGAGAACTCTATCGTCAGAGTTTTTGATGGATATGCTACCGACAGTTACAAGAGACACTCGCTTATGTCGACAATTAACGTTATCAGAAGTGTGGTTGCCGCTGCTTCTTTGCCATTTTACGCGAGGTTGTCTGACAACTTCGGCCGTTTTGAGTTGTTCATCGTTGCCATTCTTTTCAGAATTGTGGGCAGAGTGATTCAGTCACAGGCCCACGATATTCAGAGGTACGCTGCCGGCACCATCTTCTTTGCTTTTGGCAACTCGGGTATGAGAATCTTGTGGCAGATCAACTTGGCTGATGCCTCCACCTTGAAGTGGAGACTCATGGCGATGTC
Organism: Candidozyma chanthaburiensis; assembly: GCA_030579055.1. Taxonomy (NCBI): domain Eukaryota; kingdom Fungi; phylum Ascomycota; class Pichiomycetes; order Serinales; family Metschnikowiaceae; genus Candidozyma; species Candidozyma chanthaburiensis. The sequence continues at coordinate 126,331 of JAKUAA010000025.1, forward strand.
GATTATTTTCATGCAAAGTATCATCACCACCTGGTCGAGTGGTGAGATTGTGTCTTTGGTTTTGGGCAACAGAAACTGGGGCTTTGGTATTGGTATGTGGGCCTTTATCACTCCTCTTGTGTGTCTTCCCTACATGCTCATCTTCTTATTCTTGATTATCAAGGCACGTCGGACTGACGCATGGGCTAAGGTTTCCAAGGAAGAGAAGGACAGCTTCATTGCCAACCACCCATCAGCTAAGAGATACCACGATGCAATCGAGGCCAACACCTCCTTTGGCTCTAAATTGGGCGGTTACGTCAAGTACTGCTTTGTACGTCTTGTGACGAATTTGCACGAAATCTTCTGGAAGGTGGACTTTATTGGTTGTCTTTTGCTTGCTGTCATTCTCGGCCTCATTTTGGTGCCTTTGACGTTGGCAGGTGGAAAAACTTCCAAATGGAAGGAGGCCGATACGCTCGTCCCCATTATCATTGGATTCTGCAGCATTAGTCTTTTTATCTTTTGGGAGGCCAAGATGACAAAAAGACCCATGCTTCCTTTCAAGGTCATGACGGACCGTGGTGTGTGGGCTGGTTTCTTGGTGGCTATCACCAACTCTGTCGTGATTGCTATGCCCAACAGCTACTCCTATCCTGTGTTGCTCGTTGGTATGAATGCTTCTGAAACTGTTGCAACGAGAACAGGCCAGTTGAACGGTTTCGTTGAGGGAATCGCTGTTCCTATCGTGGGATACGTTTTGTCGAGAGTGAGAAGAACCAAGGGATTTGTGCTTTTCGGAAGTTGTGTGTTGTTTATTGCCATGGGTCTTTTCGTCCACTTCAGAGGATCCAACGATGGGTTCCGTGCCAAATACTTCCGTGACGGTGTGGCTGTGGGTATGTGTCTTCTTGGTTTTGCCAACACTTTCTTCTCTAGAGTCACGACGGTCTCTGTTCAGTCATGTACCAACCACGAGTACATGGCCACGGTTATTGCTCTTTTCGCCGCCTGTTACCACATTGGAGGAGGTGTCGGAAGCTCCATTTCAGGTGCCATCTGGACCCAGGAGATGTACGGTATGATCAGGAAGAAGATGGCGCAGTTGAATGTGGACACTGAATTGGCTACTTTGGCATACCAGTCTCCTTACCAGTTTATCCTTAAACACCCATGGGGAACGGAACCACGTAGGGCTGTCAGTTTGGCCTACGCTGAGCTTCAAAAGAGACTTTGTATCACTGGACTCTGTCTTTGTGTTCCATTGTTGGTGTTGGTGTTCTGCTTGAGAGACAATGTCTTGGCTGACGCCCAGAACTTGGACGACGAAGCCTTGCTTACACTGGGAGAGGGTGTGGAGAGAGCTGGAGAAGTGAAGAGATCGCAGGTCATTTTCAAGGAAGACGACGATGTGATTTTGAAATTCTTGAAGAACCAAGTCGGAAGACTTAACATCTTTTCCAAGGCCTAATATTATTCTAATTGCCTTTGTTTTGTTAATTTATGTTGTTGAAGGGTTGGACTGTAGGTCAGTAGCAGTGGTGATTTCCGGGATTGTAGATTAAGCCGTTTCCCACCACTGAAGCCAGTTAGGGTATCTTTTCTGCAAGGGGCCTTATCTTTGACGTATTTAACCTTATCTGCCTACATCTTGATAGGATATAGGCAACGTCTGAAGAGACAGTAGATCCGGTTGAAGACAATGGCCTAGGCATGTTATACAACTGAATCAATTGTACTTTCAACTAAGCAATAAGCAGGGGTATCTGACGGTAACTTTTATTTGCTTGATGTTAGGGCTGGACAGCTTTTGAGCATCATGGGGAATCGACAACGGTATTTTCCCGCCAAACATCAAGACATGCAGCAGACAGGCTTGAACTCAAAAGTCTCAAGCCCGAAAGAACACCCTTCAACTATTTGACGATTTAAAATAGAGGGATTATGATTGCAGCTCCACATGAGCCACACTTGACTCAAAAATTCACCCACAACCCCAAAGTCTGGATCCTCAATTTTTTCTCATTTTTCCACGTCCGAAGCGGGGGCCAATCAATCAATTGGCCAAGGATCAATCAAAAATCAAATGGCCAAGGATAACTCAAAGTACAGGATGTGAAAAGCAGTCAAAAGCCGTTCGCACCTAAGTGGTGTGCATGAATCTCTGCGAGGAGTCCTTAAGATCGTACATGTCAATGCAGCTGAATAGTAAGGATAATTTACCAGCTGGAGCTAAGCGCTCGGAGCTTTCGGAACCGCATTGATCAATTCCTTCCCCAAATTCTTTTCCGACAAAAGCCCCTCATCGCCAATTGAGGCTTATTCGCGTGGAGGTACAGGGATATGCAGCTTCGAAGAGTTATCAAATCACATCAGATAATTTGAACTATTGATGTGCAGGCTGTCAAGACTCAAAGCCGTTTATGGACAACACGTTGACGAATAAAAAGAGAGTTCAGAGCCGCACGCCAGCAGATCCTTTTCTTCGGAAAAAATTTCGGCGACAGTGTATGCCAAATGAGGACTTTGGGTATTTAGACTAGATATGAAATTACGTTTTTGAAACTCTGACTTCACGGTTTTGCAACTCCTGTTGGTGAAAATATCATAGAAAAACGCAATTTATCTGCCACAACATCGTTAAAAAACCTGCGTGCGGATTACTAAAGGGCTTTTCCGCCTGACAAATACGCAGACGGTTGACGGAATTCCTCAGGCTAGATGCCGATTGGTGTGGTTCAGCTTGTCACTTTTAGGCACCCCCCATTGTATGCCTTGGCAGCCCCATAGCCTTCACTTTGCACGTCAATCTTGCATGATTATGCGTCTACAGCACATAAGGCGGACCGCTGGCATCTGGCTCCACATAAAAAGCATAGGGCTTCTCTGTAAAAATTTTCTTCAGAATTTATTACTCTTGCATCTCAGTTAATCAAGATGTCTGAAAAGGTGCAGAGAAACTCTTCGGACGATGGAAAGGATGCCGTTGTTATTGACGATATTGAGGAGCAGACTGAGAAGGTGGACTTGAGTCCTGGAAACGAAAATGAGTCCTCCGAGTTGGACTCACAGATCAAAATCGTCAACTCCGACACCTCCGTCGAGTACGAGAAAACCAGAGGTGTGAGGAGAATCGAAAATGTCAGAACCATGATGTTGACAGCCAAAAACGGCAAGACCATCATGGTCACTTTCTGTACCTGTCTACTTATCATTGCGTGGGTCTACTCGTTGGATGCCTCTACTACCGGTAATTATGCGGTCCCAGCCACCTCCAGTTTCAACAGACACTCGATGATTTCCAGTGTGAATGTGGCCACTTCCATTATTGGTTCTGTTGTGCAGCCATTCCAGGCCAAGTTTGCTGATATCACTTCCAGACCTCTCTGTTTTGCTGTATCTCTTGGTTTCTACACTATGGGTGTCATTATAGCCGCTGCTTCATCGACAATCGGGGCCTACGTCGTGGGTTCTGTTTGCACTGCTGTGGGCGGAAATGGTGTTTCTTTCGTGAGAGACATCATCGTGGCTGATCTTACAGACTTGAAGTGGAGAGGCCTTGTGAACTCGCTTATGACCTCGCCTTACATTATCAACGTCTGGTTCTCCGGCTTAATTGTGGATGCGATCTTGAAGAGAAACTGGAGATGGGGCTACGGTATGTTCGCTATCATCATGCCTGTCATTGTGCTTCCAGTTATCTACGTCATGTACCATTTTGAGCAAAAGGCACAGAAACTACTTCCTCAAAGAGAGAAGCTGAAGAAGACGTTCATGCAAGTTGTGTGGGACTCTGCGCTTCAAATGGATGCCTTTGGTTTGATTATCATGGGCTTTGGATGGTCTTTGTTGTTGTTGCCATTTTCACTTCAGCCATACGCCCAAGATGGCTGGAAGAACCCCAGTTTGATTGCGATGTTCGTCGTTGGTCCTGTTTTGTTGATTGCCTTCACGATCTACGAGGTTTTCTGGGCTCCATACCCGTTGATGCCTAAAAGAATCCTTTACAACAAGACCTTCATTACTGCTGTCCTCATCAACTTTATCTACTTGCTTGCGGATGGAATCCGTTCTCAGTACTTGTCCAGTATTGTGTTGGTTGGTAAAAACTGGACTTACCAAAACTGGACGTACTTCAACAACGCATTGACGGTATCCTTGTGCTTCTTTGGTGTTGTTGCTGGTGTCACATTCAGAATCACCAAGAGATACAAATGGTTGAACTCCATGGGCATTTTCATCAGAATGGTGTCTTACTGTATCCCACTCACCAAGCAGGGCACTATGGCCAACACCGGTCAGTTTGTCATGTGTCAAATTATCATGGGCATTGGCTCTGCTTACAATACTATTGGAACGGTTATCTCGTCCCAGGCTTCTGTTCCCCACCAGGATATGTCTTTGGTCATGGCTCTTTTGCTTCTTTGGTCCACTGTCGGCAGCGCTATTGGCTACACTATTTCTGGCCAGATCTGGACCTCCAGAATGTACAACTACTTGAGGGAATACATGCCCTCGAGTCTCTCTGACGATGATGTCTATGCATACTACACTGACCTCTCCTCGTTGCAAGCTATCGAATGGGATAGCCCTGTGAGGCAGGGAGCTGTCAGGGCTTTGGCTCAGATCTGTCCCTACTTTTTCATTGCTCCTATCGTTCTCGAGTTCATTAACCTTTTGTTGAGTTTCATGCAAACAGATTACTATTTGGGTGACACCCACAATGCCATTGAGGATCAGGACGGGAAAGACCCTACGGACCCTAATAAAGAAAAGCAAGAAATACCCACCACCTGGAAGGGCAAGATCCTCTACTTGCTTTCTTGATCGGGCCATCAAGTTGATCAGTCTTCAATTCTGTCAATTCTGTTTATATTTTCCCAACTATGTAAGATAAGTTTCCTTCATTTTTACAGACAGAATTGTAGCATGATTACTTTGTATCTTGTGAAATTTTGGGAGCAGATCTATGTAAGCCTGTGACAAAGCCTCTTTAATGTTAAGCGTGAAATGTATATTGCAGCGGGAGGAATGGTCACATTTCTGCTTGGTTCTGTGAGTAGCTCTGGAGGCCTGGGAACGGTACTATGATCATGACGGAGCTGGACATACTTCAAACTTCCTTGTCCAACCTTTACAGGTATACTTCATATTCCTATCAGTATGAAAGGTTTTTGGTCACCCATAAATCAAATCTAAGCCATGAATGCATCTTTCGTATCGGATACATTGCGGGCACCTAGCAACGACGTTTTCAACGACAGAATTACTGTTACAATGAGTGGGAGAAAATTATTTTCGTGTTGACAAATTTTCATGTTGAGAAATTTCAAGCGGTCATTCAAGAAACGTTAAACTTTGCCGTAAGAAGGCGGCAGATAGTGGAAACTCGGTGAAGTGATTGACTTCTGGATCAAGACCCACAGAATCTTTAAAGCAAAGCATTCTGAAGTGTCAAAAAACTTCTTCACTCTTTTCGCATTTCAGCGCTCGTTCAAAATGACATGCCAACCTGTTCACGCAGGTGCATTCCACTCAAAGCCTGATCGACAGAGCATTAGACGATGCATAATCTCACATCTGTCAAGAAACACTGATTTTTGGAGGTCTTTTGGGATAGAGTTTCCCTTGCCGCAAAAGCCTATTCTTAATCACATTTAATTGTTTTCTGCTCAAGCACTAACATTGTTGGCGCGATGATAAGCTTCCGAACAAAGAACATCGACAGCGATGGCTCCGTCGAAATTCATCCGCAAAACAAAGCGGAAACCGTTGGCATGTGTCCAATGCCGTCTGAGGAAGGTCAAGTGCGATAAGAAAGTGCCCTGCAAAAACTGTCTAGCAAGGGGAAAGGGCAAAGAGTGCCACAGGGAGGTTGTGCTACTACAGGGCTCTGTGGCCAACAGAGACTTCAGAGAAGGCTCCAATACACTGTCTGATAACGGTCTCTTTAGCGAGTACGAGATAGAAAACATTCGCATCTGTGTGGAGAAACTCACGTTTGGTTTCATCAAGGTTGACAGGTTGTTTAAGACGGAGAATCACAGGGAGGTGGATTGGCCGCATTTCCACACAGACTTTGCTGCTCTTATGGCCAGGATTGACTATTCAACCTCCCATTGCTTGTGTTCGTTTGCCAGCAGCTATATCAACTTCATCCACAACGCGGTGGTGCCCAGTACGTTCATCAACGAGCATGAGACCTTTTGGAACGAACACGTCATGAGAGACCCTATTTACTTGGTCTACACAACGCCCAATAAGCTACTGTCAGAGCGACCCCGAGACTATTACTTTTGGATGGCTTTGTATTACGGTACGCTATGCAACGGCATCTACTTCGGTTCTGATCAGTTGAAAGACGAGCTAAATTTCACAACCCAGGAATTACAAACTTTGGGACCCAAACTTTTCACTGCCGCTCAAGACTGTCTCTGGAGGGCTCAATTCATGACCTACCCCGATATAAGGGCCATTCAGGTTTTCTGCCTATTGAGCACTTGTTTCCACTCCCACGATAGTGTGAATCTTTCTCAGGCGTTGCTTGTGCAATGTATAAATATTGCCCGGAAACTTGGCTTGGACACGTGTAAGGGCGATTCTGCTGGCACCTTTTCGTCCGAGATAAAGAAGCGCTTGTGGTACACTCTTTGTCTCAACGACTGGCTAGATCAAATGGATAAACCTCGCTTTTACATCGAGTCCACAGACCTTGCACTACCGAGTCTTATCAACATCGAAGATCTCCTCCAATCCCTGCCCGATACACCATACCACGACTACTCAAGTGTCTACTACCAACGAACCATGGTGAGTATGGCACTTATCAAAAAGGACTTGTTTGATGAGAAATATTCGGCGCAAGCTACCCTCGAGGCATGGATGAAAATGAACGAATTGCGTGATGAAACATTCAATTACTACCAACAGAACGTGGAGCCCACAAACGACGAACTCCTCAGCTACGACTATGCCCGATTTTTGCTTTTTTCCTCTCTCTCTGAGGAGCTCCTAGATCTCGGCAGAAGAGTATTGGCTATTGTTGGAAAACAGACATGGTCTGCAAAGTTTCGGTCCACATGTATTGAGGCTGCTTTGGGAAATATCTCTCGGGCCTCTGCTCCATTACCGTCGTACTACAGGCGTCACTGGATTGTGGTGCAACACCTCATATACGCTGCACTTACAATTCTTCTAGACATGATCATGTTTCCCAAGATTGACTCGTGGGAAGAGAAGAGAAGCAGATTAGAGCTGGTGGAATCTACGCTCTCCGTCTTCGAAGAGCTTCAAGCCACTCACCTACCTGCAAAGCTTGGTATGGCTGTTTTACCAAAGCTTTGCAAGCTAGTGCGCTTTGTCATAGTTGACCACAGAGATGGCAATACCTTTGAGGTGGAGTCCTTGAAATACTTTCTTGATGAATTGCAACTAGACATATCGCCAAGCTTTGACTCCATTCCTACTGTTACGGGACCTCAATATTTTCGATTTGGGATGTCGCTAGAGCCAACTATCCCTGGTGGGATACCACTGAATCCGGAAGCAGAGCACGTGGGTGGTAGCTCTTTTGAAGACGAAATACTAAGAATGTTTACAGACACAGGCTGGTCCGAGGTACTCATGAACATTTTTCAAGACTAAAAGAGCCACTATGAGGCAGATGTTATCTAGAGCTTTAATAGTATGAAAGCGAGCAGTTTATCACTTTTTCGGCTCGTGAATCTCGTGGATTTCCTTAATAGAGTCGGAATCAGGTGCCGAAATCGCTATCGGTTCTTCCCCCAAGGATCTTCCAATTTCTTCCAAGCTCAACCGCTTTGTTTCCACCCAAAATACAATCACGATTATCAAAAAAATCACATCATAGCCGGCATTGATGACGTAGAACTTCCAACCGATGTTGTCCATTGCGATTGGGAGAATAAACGTACCGAAAAGACCAGCTGCACAATTGGTGAACTTGAAGATTGTCGTTCCCACTGCTCTTGTCTTCATGGGGAATAGCTCTGATGGATAAAGACAATTGAGTGGAGTGATACAGAAATTGTAAAATCCATTGAAAAGAAACATGAAGAAAATCGTGGCGTATTGCCCGCTTCTGTTGGTACTATTACCGTAAATTTTTACGAATGCACCAAGCAAAGCAAAACTGATAATCATGCCCGTGAGAGACCCGATAGCTTGCTTCTTTCTCCCCAAGTAGTCAAAAGAGTAAGCACCACAAACAGCACATATAAAGTTCCAACAAGAGCTGATCAAGTTTATCTGTAAAAGCTCTTTTGATCCACTGATTCCAGCCTGCTGGAGAATAACAGTAAGATAGTAGCTTCCCACGGATGAGCCCCCCAACTCTGAGATGAGTGCAAGTGATATTACCATTATCAAGCGTCTCTGATCTGGTCTACTTGGACGAAGCATCGTATGCCAAGCTCCCCTAGTGTCTTGCTTCTCTTCTTCAATACTACATCTAATCTCCTCCGCCATAGCTTCTCCTTTGTCTTCATCAAGTTTATTGCCAACTCTGAGCACCTTCACCGCCTTCATAAACTCTCCTTTCAAGATTAACCACCTAGGAGATTCAGGAACAACGAGAAGAAGAGTTATAGATATGGCACTCGGAATTGCTTGCAATAGAGAAGGAAGCCGCCAGGCCCAAGTCCCTCCAATATCTTCCGTTCTGTACGTGATACCCGCTGAAATTATTGCTCCTGCGTTGAAACAGGTAAAATACATGCCGACCATGAAGCCCCTGACAGACTTCGGTGCTATTTCAGCCACCATTAGTGGCGATGCAGCTCCAGTTAGCTGGGTACAGAAACCAAGGACAATTCTGGCAAAAATGAACATTCCCATGTTGTCTGTAGAAGCAGTTTGCAAGGCCACGCCGACAAAGCTGAACAGAGAAGCTAGCAAAATGGTCATTTTGCGTCCCAAGTGATCAGCCATGTATTGCATTAAAGGGCACAGTACAATTGATCCGATCCAGACACTAGCGTTCATCAAGCCATTGATCGTTGGCGTGACATCAAAGTAGTTGGTGAATTGCGGAATTGCAATGAGACTAGACATCATCATTGTGTCGTAGCCCATGGTGACAGAGTTGATGGCTGCTGCTGCACAAGTCACTGTTAAGAGTAGCTTCTGTGACTTGGGCATGAATCGTGGGACATAATCAAGTTGAAACATTAAAATCGTTGATAGTCAGGTCGATGACACCCCAAGATATACTACTTATATCCTTTACTTGGCTGAAGAGATAGATAAGCCCTCAGCCGGAAGCGGGTGGGTCATGAATGCTAAGTTATGCCCGAAGAGTACTGGCGGAATATTGCGATTCCGAATTCGCCCGATCTGTAGTTGCAACGGATTTGCAACTGATACTCCAGTGTACGTTAATTAGCTACTTTATTTTCGGCCGAGCCTCAAATTTCGATTCGGCCGAGTCAAAATAGCATTTCCTTCAAAGCAATAATGCATCTTCATAAAGCTTATAGAATTTGATTTGCCTCTAATATTTCTTAAAGCTCTTTTTTTTTTAGTAATCCAACGCATTTGGGCTATGGACTTGAGGAAGATCGATATCGAGAAGGTTCTCGAGCAGTTGACCTTGCAAGAGAAAATCAGTCTTGTCAGTGGCCGTGACTCTTGGCACACCTTTCCCGTTCACCGCCTTGGGATTCCGTCCTTGAGGATCACTGACGGTCCTAATGGCGTGAGAGGTACCAGATTTTTCAATTCTGTACCCACAGCCTGTATTCCTACGGGAACAGCTTTAGCAAGCTGCTGGAATGCCGAGTTAATGCACGAAATTGGCAGGATGATGGGTGAACAGTGCCGAGCTAAAGGTGCTCACGTCCTTATGGGGCCCAATATCAATATGGTCCGGAATCCATTGTGTGGCAGGAGTTTCGAGACTCTCGGAGAGGATCCCATTTTGTCCGGTTTTTTGGCTCTGGCTTACTGTCAAGGAGTACACAAAGCAGACGTCATGATATGTCCAAAACACTTGGTTTGCAACGACAAGGAGGACTTCCGAATGACGATGAACGTCCTGGTTTCCGAGAGGGCTCTCAGAGAGATCTACTTATTGCCATTCATGCTCGTCCAGAAATACGCCAATCCGGAAATGTACATGGCAGCATACAACCGCTTAAACGGTGTTCACTGCAGTGAGAATGCCCATTTGATGACAGACATTGTCAGGGGAGAATGGGGTTTCGAGGGATGTTTCGTGTCGGACTGGTATGGAACAGTCTCCTGTGCTGAAAGCATAAATGCTGGATTAGATCTTGAGATGCCTGGCCCCTCAATTTGGAGAGGTAAGCTTTTGGAGATGTCTGTCTTTCACGACACAGTGACCAAGAAATCTTTGAATGATGCGGTCAGAGGAGTCTTGTATTTGGTGAACAAGGCAGCTGAAACTGGAATTCCTGAAGACGCCTTTGAGGGTATGAAAGATGATGACGAAACCACAAAGTTGGTGCTTCAGGCTGCCAGAGAATCCATTGTGTTGATGAAAAACACAAACCAGGTTCTTCCTCTTGAGAAGAACAAAAAGGTCTTAGTCATTGGAGAAGCAGCCATAAAGGGAAATTATACCTCTGGTGGATGTACTGGCGTTGCCTCTTACCATCAAATTTCCTTGTACGATTCGCTTGTACAGCGTTGTGGAAGCTCCAACGTCACATGGTGTTTGGGCACCTCCAACAGAAAACTGCTTCCTTCCTTTTCACTTTTGGCCAAAAGCAAAGAAGCCTGCCCCATAAAGTTTTGTGTCTATGACGATCCTAGATCTGTGACTGATCGTAAAGCAATTACGGAAGAGATGGTGGGCGAAATCGATGCCATGCTTGGGGACTTCGACCCGGCCAAACTCAGAGACATTGACCAGTTGTATGCCAATTTTCTGGTAGTTGTATCTGTTCCAGAGTCTGGCTTATACAGAATTAACTTGAAGGTGTCCGGTCTTGCCAGGGTCTTTATCGATGGTGAATTGAGAATGGTGAATGATCTCGAGCATAAGAATAGTGGGGCGTTTGGTTTGGATGCTCCGGAGATTATTGAGGAGATACACCTCGACGCTGGAAGAGACTATCGTTTTGAAGTGGACTTCGAGAGCACAATTGGTAAGTCTTCCTTCATCACGGGCTATGGATGTGTCACCTGTGGGATCGAAAAATCCATTTCTCCAGAAGAAAGCATTGCGGAAGCGGCGACTTTGGCAAAGCAATTCGACCAGGTCATTGTCATCACTGGTCTCAACAAGGACTTCGAATGTGAAGGTGTTGACCGCAAGAACATGGATCTCCCTCCATATCAGGATTTGCTTGTTGAGTCTGTATTGTCCAGTGAGCCAGATGCGGTCGTGATAATTGAAAGCGGCACTCCTGTCACTCTCCCTTGGGTGGAAAAGTGCAGCACGCTTTTGCATTCTGGCTATATTGGAGAGCAGCTTGGAAACGGCCTTACTGATGTTCTTTTTGGAGATTACAATCCTAGTGCCAGGCTTTCATTTACTTGGCCCAAGAGATACGAGGACTCCTCATCCTCCACGAGCTTCCTTGTTGACAAAAGGTACTCCTTGACCTATCTCGATGATGTTTACATGGGCTACCGCCATTTTGATCTCTGCAAGATTGAGCCACTTTTCGCTTTTGGACATGGTCTCTCATACACCTCGTTTGATTTCAGTGACCTTGAAGTTGATGTCAACGAAGATACAATTTCTGTTTGCTTGAACGTGAAAAACACCGGCAAAGTCAACGGCGCCACTATCGTTCAGGTGTACCTTGCTCAGAGAGAAGCTGCTGTTCCACTTCCTGTAAAAAGTTTGAAGGGTTTCCAAAAGGTTGACTGCAAAGCAGGAGAAGTCGTCAAGGTCAAGGTTGGCATGAACAAGAAGATTTCCTGCTCTTTCTATGATACCAGTATTTCCAAGTGGACTATGGAGAAGGCAACCTATGATGTGATGGTTGGTTTATCGAGTGACAAGATCGAACTTAGAAGCTCCTTCGATATCAAAAAGACTGTCACCTGGCTTTCTCCTAAAGAGATATAATTTGGCCCCGCTTTGATGACTATTCTTTTTCCCAAGAGTTATTCAAAAAATGAAGATCATTAATCTGATTGGGCATGGCTTGGTTGATCGCTTTGGGTTACTCGGTGCAATGGTCTGAAAGAGGCCTGCAGTCTCCGATATATGTTATTTATCAAGAATAGAATAGATAAGATAGATAAAAGTTTTCACTGATAGTCGAAAATACCCCAGAATTTTGCGTGCGCTGATAATTCATAAAGCTTCACGGCTGGTATTCTTAGAAGTCCGAATAAACCATGCGCAGAATAGATGGGAACTGGTCATACACAATTCACTTATCCAAAACACTTGCTTTCGTATATTGTACCTAAATATGATTCTCGAGAAAAAACCTCTTTTCGAGAGGGGTCTCGCATTCATCAGGTAAAACCAAAAAACTCCCTTGCTTTATCGCCGTGGAATTTCTCCTCTAGCTCAACAGCCAATCTGACAAATGTCTTCGACTATTAACAGCAGCTTTTCCTACAACTAACTCAGGAAGCTCCTATACTAGGACGCTGGATTGGTTAACGGTGCAGTGTACTGATTCATCTACAACGAAACCTGGGAGCTTAATCCTTCAGTGCTTGACTATATATGTCTTGAAGGAACTGCGTACGTTATGGCGACTCTTACCGAAAGCTCGAAAGAGACGAATCTGAGCCTTCCAACGATTCGCCTCCGATGAAGGTTTCTCATGTGCTAATCTTGTTGATGACTCTCGTAAGCTATGCCATGAATTGAAAGTTAGGGGCTTGTGTTCTCGATTGAATCAATTTCATTTTTTTGGCTTGAATCAAAAGGTTGAAGAAATAAACTGTTGTTTTATATCGACCTCTGACTTTGAAATAAATTGTTGTTCACCAGCTTCTGAAACGCCCGAGCCAAAATCAGCCAAGGAAACTGAAGCTGATTTAGTGGCCTTTGCATATCGACCACTTCCAGTTGGTATCTCACTCCTCGTATGCAATGCAAGTAATCCAACTCGAATGACATGAATGGTTTTGTTGCAAAAGTTGAGTAGAGAGAAGACAACCATTATTACGTCCCTCAAGATGGCTCTCGTCGTTTTCGGACTTGCCTTCGAGTTATTTCGTCGTTGTGCATTTCTAGACGTACCCTGTCACTTCTAGTATAATGCTTAATTATTTCGCAATAAACCTTTTTGATATCACACCACGGTCCTCTAATTTACTCCTAATTCTGTTCCTCTTTGACTGGAAGTCGACATCAACGTGAAGGCCAATCTCATAGCTAGCAGCCACAACATACAATAGAATGACCCTCATAACACCATCAAAAGAAGATTTTTTGAAAAGTTCATTGTTCCGATGCTAGTCCCAGACCTCTGAGGTCGAAGAGAGCAGCTAGCGGTGGTGTGGGGTTTAGGATCTCCTTTTAAGGTATATCCAACGTAGTCTCCCTACGTATTTGTACTTCCATCTCAGAAGTCTAAGAGATTTTGTGTCTACAGGATATGACTAAGAAGCAAAGAGTCTCTGGTTGAAAGCTATGTGCTCTCGTAGAGATTTCTTCAAAACTTCTTCCACTTTTGACATCAAGAGAACAACCACCTTTTATTGCAATCTCAGGCAAGTGAAAGCAAATCGTAAAGAATTCCGCTTTTTGTTTTTCATTGTATGGCACGGTAAAATTCGCTCCTTGAATATCTCGACCTTTTGCAACCCCATCACTACGGAATATAATGTATGGCGATGTAATTTGTCACGCTTTTCCACGAGGTGCTCAAGACCTTTTTCTTTTCTGAAAATTTGGGAATTCCTCACTATAAGACTTTTTAGGGACCACCTAGTGGATGATGAATCCTACTTTTCGGGAAACTTCTCTCGAGGCCGAGCACTTGAAATCTTCGAGGTCACAAAGCCGAGTGTGCAATCTAAGATTGGAAATGTCGTGTTCTGCAAATGACGCATTGCATATTTAGAACGCAGACTTCTCCATTCTTTTTATAGTTCGATCTAAGGAGAATGACCAGCGGTGGTGCAATTTTGGTCCCCTTGCATAATGCTGCTTTGACCCCTTTCACGTCAGAACAAAAAGGAGTGAGGAAGATTTATAAAAGAAACTGAAGAATTAAAAGAGGCTTTTGGAAGCCTGGGATCAGAGGGCATTTTAGGAGGCGATGTATAATCACAATACACATGAGGCGAGAAGAACTTCAGCTGCCATTTTAGGATCCTCATTCGACAAAAAGCGGTACTCCATGCATCGTTGAAAGTGACAGGTGCATTAAATTAAAGTGGCATGCTGCTGATGTCATCCAACAAAAGCGCATCTTCAAAGCCTCATTAATGCAAAATTGCGTCAACACAACGAGCCGTGTTCTATTATTAGTGCGCCATCAATGTTTTGCAGCCACTACTAGGGATATATAAACCCAACCAGTTTCCACTTTCTCAATTCTACATTCCAACTAAATCCAAATGAAGCTTTCTAACATCGCATTCCTCGCCACCACTGCCCTTTCTCTCGAGACCTTCGAACTCGAGATCACCTCTTCGAACGTTGAGCTCAACGGAAAAGGCCTTCTGGCCCTTCATGAAGGCGCTGGTATTTCAGTCTTTGGCGTTTCCGACACTCACAGTGGGGAATATTTGTACGATGCTGAAAAGAAGAACCTCTTCCAGTACCAGGGCTCTTTCAAAGCCAATGTTGGTATTGGAGGTCCGTTCCTCTCGATTGGTCCTGCTATTAATCCCGAGAATGTCACTTTCGACAGCGAGGGTAACTTCAACATTGGCAAGGACATTTACGCATGTAAGAATGTCACCGATGCTTACCATTACTTCACTGACAAGTATGGTATAATCGTCGGAGAAACTCCCAACGAGACTTGTGTTGACATCGGTCTCAAGAAGGTCAGTGGAGGATCTTCCTAGATTTGGAGGACCCAAATTCGCTAGATATAGAAATAGAGATCCCAAAATTTATGACTTGAAGGGTAGGTAAGAGATGGTCAAGTCTCGGACTTTTGAAATAGAAACCTTCTTCTTGCTCTTACATTGGTGAAAGTCGAACCTTTTACCTGGTCCTCACATTTGAAGTTTCATAGACTCACCATTCAGCTCCAGTCACGAAAACTAGTGGCTTACAATGTCAAAGGAACCCTCAACTCTATAAGTCTCCCACTTTGTGTTGGATAGTTTCCAAAACCTCAAGACGTTTGGACGAAGAAACTCCATACTCAGATCGAACAATTTAGAATAACACCAACTTTTTCACATACTTATGAGCCATCGCTACAAGTTGCCAATTCTCTGCCAGTATTAAGATTGTATTTGCATCCACTTATACTAGATGATCCTAAAGTTTGACCCAGTTGACGCTCTTCTCAACCTTGAATGATTGAGAAAGCTCAAGCTTGTCGCTTGAAGAGCCAACGGCGACCTCGTAATCTCCGGCTTCCAAAACCCACAGCTTGATGCTGGTGTCGTAGATAGAACAAGCCAACTTTTTGTCAATGCTGACCTTAGCGGTAACAGAAGAACCGGCTTTGCAGGACACCTTGGTGAAACCCTTCAAGCTCTTGACAACGTTAGGGACGGCAGAGCTCTTTGGCAAAACGTAGGCCTGAACCACAGCATCGCCGTCAACCTTACCAGTGTTCTTCACGTCCACAGACAACTCGATAACCTCTTCACCCACATCGACCTTGAGATTCTCCAACTTAAAAGTAGTGTAGGAAAGACCGTGGCCAAAGGCAAACAAAGGCTCGATCTTGTGAACATCATTGTGACGGTAGCCCATGTAAATATCGTCGAGGTAGGTCAATGACAAAGTCTTGTCAAGCTCGAAGCTGGTAGCAGAAGAGCAGTCCTCGTATCTCTTAGGCCAAGTGTATGAGAGCTTACCGCTTGGGTTGTAGTCACCGAAAATAACATCAAACATAGCATTTCCAAGCTCCTGGCCAAGGTAGCCAGAGTGCAAGAGGGCCTTAGCCTTCTTCTCCCAAGGAAGAGTGACTGCTGTTCCACTCTCGATGACAACAACGGCGTTGGGGTTGCTCTCCAAAACGGACTCAACAAGCTGGTCCTGGTAAGGTGGCAAGTCCATAGTCTTTCGGTCGATACCTTCAGTTTCAAAGTCCTTGTTGAGACCAGTGACGACGACAACCTGCTCGTACTTTTTGGCAAGCTCAGAAGCCTCCTTGATGTAATCTTCAGCGGCGATTGCCTTCTCGAGACCACAGGCCAAGCAACCGGCCAGAATTCCACTGCCTGCGGTGCTCTTAAAGTCGATCTCAAACAAGTAGTCCTTGCCTTCTTCCAAGTAGACCTCCTCGAAAATAACTGGGGCAGTCATACCCATGTCACTGCCTGACTTGTGATTGTTGTCGTTGGTAGCCACGTTCTTGCCGTCGATGAAAACCTGAGCCAAACCAGCAACCTTCAAGTTGAATCTCCATTTGGCAGATTCTGGAACATTGATGGTGACCTGGAAGTTGGCGTTCAAGTGGTGCCCTGGCCTGATCGTGGAGGGGTCGTACTCGAACATCATGATATCCACCTCTGGAAGTTTCGATTCGGTGAGAACCTTACGGTCCTTAACGGATCTTGGCTCGTCGAAGGTCCTGTAAACGATAGGCTTCTTGGTCTTGTCCTTAGCATAAAGCGCCAAAGATGGAAGGACTTTTCTGTTTGGAGCACCCATGACCCAGTCGACGTTGGATTCCCCGAGGTTTTCCACCATAGCGTCGTACAAGGAAATAGCGTGGTATGCGTTCACAGTACAAGCACCGCCAGCACAGAAGTTGGCTTTCTTCGCTGCCAGGCCAATGACCAAAACCTTCTTCTTTTGCAAGGGGAGAATGCCTTCGTTTTTCAACAAAACAAGCGACTCCTTACCGGCCTGGCGGGCAAGAGCATCGACTTCCTCGTTGTCAAGTTCACCTTCCTCTGCGTCCTCAGGAAGTCCGGTCTTAGCAGCCCCATGAACCAAGGTCAAAACGCCTCTCACGGCCTCATTCAAAGCCTGCTCGGTGATGGTGTTGTGGTAAACACAATTGGTCACAAGGCTGCCTCTCCAGATTGGAGGACCAGGCATTTCAAGGTGAGTACCGGCGTTGAGACTCTCAGCACAAGAAACAGTTCCGAACCAGTCGGACATGAAACAGCCCTTGAAGCCCCACTCTTTCTGGACGATTTCCTTCATCACGTACTCGTTCTCGACGCCGTGCTTGCCTCTGACCTTGTTGTAAGAAGTCATGTACGACTCGGGGTCGTTGTGCTTCTGCACGATCATGAAAGGAAGCAAGTAGATTTCTCTGAGGGCACGCTCGGAGAGCTCCACGTTCATGGCCAAACGCAGGTCCTCCTTGTCGTTGCAGACCAAGTGTTTTGGGCAGATCATGACTTTTCTCTCCTTGATACCCTTAGACATAGCGGAAGCCAAGTAACCGGTCAAAATGGGGTCTTCGCCGAGAGACTCGAAACTTCTTCCACTCAATGGACTCCTGGCCATGTTGATGGTGGGCCCCAAAAGAAGATGGGCACCTTTGGCCCTGGTTTGGTCTCCCATCATCTTACCAAGCTCATACATCAAGTCGGTGTTCCACGAACACGCCAAAACCGAGCCACTGGGAATGGACGCCGTAGGGGCTGGGTCGGTGAATTGAGTGCCTCTGACGCCGTAAGGACCGTCGGACACCCTCAAGGAAGGAACACCAAGACGGTGAACCGGGTAGGTGTGCCAGAAGTCTTTACCACTGGTGAGGTAGGCTTTCTCTTCCAAGGTCAATTTGGAGATCACGTCGGGGATGTCGATTTCTTTCACCTCCATTTTCAAAAATGCTTCTGATGGGAAAGCATTGGGAAGAAGCTCGTTTAAGTAGGGTTCGGGTTGGATAGGAGGTGGGGAAGCTCCATGCACTATTGATGGCCGCACCGCAATGGTTATGTTTTAGACGCCGAGCACCCAAGACGGGCGTCCCATACATTTTAGAATTGCTTAATTACGAGCCGTTCTTTTATTTTAACGTCAATTGGGAGATTTCTTCAACAACCAGGCAATTGTGATACTTAGGCTCATTGAATTAGTGGTTCCTCGCTTGACCTGCACACGCGGAAAAGGGTTTCTTCGGTGTTGATGGACCGCATTAATGAAGTTCCGAAATGCCGCACCTGCATTGTCTGCGCCTTTCAGACACTGGAAGTTGCCTCAATGGGCCAGCCGCTCGGCACCGAACAATACCGGCCTTTTACCGAAGCCGCCGCTACACGTTTTTTTTTTTTTTTGGTTTTTTTTTTTCATGTACCCCACTCGATGGACTCTTCCGTCTTTTGGGGTCGCCCTGGTTTACGAGATCTGGGTGGAAAATGAGAATATGGCTGGTGTGTCTTTGTGGAGCTTTGAGCAGCATTGGAGGGGCATGGAGGGGCACGGGCATGGGTTACAAAGCTGGAAACGTGGTTTTGTACTCATTGGCGATTTGGAGAAATAGATGGTGGGGATGTGGTTGAATCAAGGTGGGGGATGTGGGTGGATCAAGGTTGTAGTGGGTGTGTGGAGTAAGTACTCAGATTCGGGCATTGAGCGATCTGGGTAATTGGTTCGTTGAAAACTGCTTTTTGTCAGCCTTGCCACGTAGTCGATTTGTGTCGTTTTCTCTTAATGGCCATAGCTTGCTGCGCCAACTAGCAAACTTCCCAATTGCTGGTTATTGTTTGCAATAAACGGAATAATCTTCCTCTGTAGTGAGATTAAGGCTACAAATCTACAATTGGTGAAGAGAATTGGCAGAATGGCCAGAAAATAGTCTGAGTCTGTCTTGGACCCAAAACTCTTCCTTGCCCAAGGCCAGATGAAGTGAACAATTGATTATACATGAACTTTAGATAGATCATAGAACGCTGCACGAGTGGGACAAGATCCGGTCCATTTCGAAAGATTTTCCGCTTCCTTCGCTGAGCGGAACATCATTGTTCCGAAACCCTCACTCCGCACTCCACTCTTTATAACTTACCTTCAACTCACTATGATCCCATAAACCAGAAAAGTTTCAGCATGCTTCTTAAAGGTAAAGTAGCAGCAATCACAGGAGGTGTCACAGGCATCGGCAGAGCCATTGCGGTGGAAATGGCCGCCCAAGGTGCCAAGGTGGTGGCCAATCATCTAGACAATCCAGAACAAGCCAAACTTGCCAAAGAGCTCGGAGAAGAAATAGGCCCTGAGAACTTCTTGGCTGTGCCTGGCGATATCTCCAAACCGGAGTCTAGCAGGCTTTTGGTTTCAAGGACAATTGAGCGTTTCTCCGAACTCAACATTTTCGTGTCCAATGCTGGAATCTGTCAGTTTGCTGAGTTCATCGATATGGACCCCGACATTTACTATAAAACCGTGGACGTCAACTTGAACGGGTCCTTTTTTGCGATTCAGGCTGCTGCCAAGCAGATGAAGGCTCAAGGAAAAGGCGGAAGTATCATTGGTATTCTGTCCATTTCTGCTCTTGTTGGAGGTTCCAAGCAAACCCACTACACGCCAACAAAAGCCGGCATTGTTTCACTTATTCAGTCTACAGCGTGTGCTTTGGGCCCCTACGGCATCAGGTGCAATGCCATTCTTCCAGGCACAATCCAGACGGTTCTCAATGAGGAGGACTTGAAGGATGAAGCCAAGAGAACGTACATGGAGGGCAGAATTCCGCTTGGGAGACTTGGCGTTACGCAGGATATCGCTGGTCCTGCGGTGTTTTTGGCTAGCGATATGTCTGCTTACATGAACGGTGCACAGCTTCTTGTTGATGGTGGAGCGTTTGTGAATTTCCAGTGATTGTTTGTTGGGGCAAGAGGGTTGGCAAGGTGGACAGATATACGGGAAAAGGGGTGGATTTTATCGGGACACCTGGATTTCAAAATGGCAATCCTTCAAGTTTTTCGCTACTTCCTGGCTATCCAGGCCTTGAGGAGCAGAATCGAATTATCCCCTTCGGGAACTATAAAAAGCTTCATGGCTTTTAATCACCGCTGCATTACTCCGTGGACGGCATTGAGCTGTCACAAGAATCTACACCGTCAATACATAACTTATAGGGTAGAATCGATCTGTGAGTAGAACTTTATCCAATTCAATTAATCAAGCGAGCCTACCTAAGATTGTACGCCTCGATGCAGTTGGTTTCGTAGATTCTCCTCTTGTCCTCCTCTGAAGCCTTGACTCGATCCAAAAGAATCTCTGATACCGAAAACCACTGTGAGGCCAATTCATCAGCACCAAATACACTGGTCACAGGCCAATTACTAGCCCACATTGTTCTTTCGGCTCCCCAGAGATCGTAGGTCACCTTGAACCAGGGGAAGATTTTGTCGGCAATTTTCTCGAGATCTCTGGGGGTGTCACTAGAGAGTTCCAGAAAACATCCTGAAAGCTTCATGTACGAGTTTGGGGTGAGGTTGTACATTTCTGTCATAAGAGCCCTCCACCTGATAAAAAGCTCGTTCTCTTCAATTCCCTCGACGTCAAGCTCGAGATAAGGTTTGGTCAAGTGGTTGATGATATATTTCAAGTTGGGCACCTGGCGAAAAAGCTCGACCGATTCTTCAAACTGCCAGATTCCGCCGTTGTGGACATCAATCCCATAGTCAAAAACGTAATTATTCGCTTCAAGCCATTTCAATCCCTCGACGGCTTTTGGGTCCAACATGGTCTTCGGAGGCTTGTCCTGAAAAAGATACCGGTACCCCTTGACGAGCTTGTACTGGTCGCCAAGTTCTTTTTGCAAAACATCAACGAATTCAGTAATCTTTTCGCCCCAAGGAAGCGGAATCAACGGAATCATAGCTTTCACATAGCCAGGTCTTCCGGAGTCTTCGCCTTCCAGAGTCTTCGTGTTGTACCGCAGAACGTACTTGCATTCGTCAATTGCATTCCTCATTCCCTCAATTCCATCATCCAAAACATGAGAGCAAAGAGCCTCGATCCAGACGATTCCATTGACTGTGTATCTTGGGTCTTTGGAGGTGGTGTACTCTGTGAGACGATGGTTTCCTGCTAGTTCGTCTGGCTGTTCACGGAGCCAAATATGCTTTAGTAAGTCGTCTATAAGGTGTATATGTGAGTCCAAAATTTGGTACATGGAAAGGTGTATTAGTGATCTTTTCTTTAGTCTGAGTTTTGTGCTGCAAGCAATTCGAGATATATGCGGGTTGTATGCACACCACGCGTAATAAAGGCACAATGCGGGGCACATAAGCGGAACATTGAAGACCCGACTGTGAGAAGGAGTTAGGAAAATATTCAGAGTTGTGTTCGGTAATTTTTTTTTGAGAGGGGAGATATTTTGAGGTGTGCTTTCCAATATTCAAATTAGCACAGAGTGGAGCTCGTGGCCCGCGATTCTCCACAAATTGTTCCGATTCAGAGAACCTCAGATGATTTACTGCTAATTGGCTATAAGCTGTTGCATATCCACTGTAGGTAAGCGTCTGAGGTGGCTAAAAATAATCAATTTTGTGTGGGCTTTTACATTTCAAACATTCGCTTTTTGTCTGCAAAATTGAGTTTCTTTGTGCTTCTCATCATTTATGCACCACAGCTCGGCTTTTGGAAATTGGCAAAAGTTTAAATTAAAACCTGTGATATTATTCGATTGAGTGACTGGGACTCTTTATTTTGCATTCAATGATTGTAGACAGGTTTCGTTTTCTTGTGGTAAGTATTTGCCGTCAAGCATCAGCATCAGTAATAAAGATCCGAGCAGGGCATATCATGAAAGGGGATATAAGAACAAAATATAAAGGCATGGGAAACTTATATAGTCGGTCTTCCATTCATGAACGTGAAGCTTTTACGAAAAGGAGTGCCTCTTCAAGATTCTGGTTACTTTCAGTGAAGGTGTTGAGCGTAATGGGAAAGAACCTTTGAAACAGTCTGCTGATGGGGTAATATTGATATTTCAAAATCTAAATTCCCTCCAAAGTTCTCACAGGCGGTCTGGTGGCCTCACGTTGTGGCATTGTAAAAATTGAAATCTTCAAATAAAATGGTACGACTGAGCTCCATCAAATCGCCAAGCCACTGGATACTTTTTTTTTCTTACCCAATCTCAAATCAAGCTTTTGATTGTCTTTGCAATCTTTAAAAGAGAAATTCTACGTCTGTCGGCCACACTGCAGCGTTACATTCATCAAAAACTCGATAAACTAAAGCGTACTTTCCACCTCAACGCAACCCTCAAAATGCTTTTTGTACTTCTCCCAGCCTTCCACGTCCTGGTTGAGCGGTACCCTGCCCAAATAAGTCTCGCCAAATCCAGTGGCTTGTTGAATTGCTCTTTTAATACCAACCACTCCAAAACGCACCACAAGCTCTTCACCCCCAGTGGCATACCACTGCAATTTCCGTGCTGTTTCAAAATCGCCCAGATCGTACGCTTTTAAAATGTTCACGTAAAGCTTGGGAAACGCTCCACTTAAAGCGTCCACTGTTCCATTAAATCCAACAGAAAGAACAGGAAGCAAGATCTGGCCCAAACCGGTGAGACAGGTGAAATCTGTATTTCTGATAGACGGATCCAACCCGATCAAGGCGTGATGAGCCACATCGCCATGTGAGATCTTTGTGCCCACAATGTTAGGATGCTTTGAAAGAGTTACCACAGTGCTTGGCTCTACAACCACACTATTAGTAACTCCAGGGTAGATGTAGACGAGAATAGGCAACTCCGAGCGGTCAGCCACCTCGGTGTACCAGTCAATAATGCCTTGTTGTTTCAACGAAGCCCCAAAGTAAGAGCTAGGCAAAACTAAAGCGTGTGAAGCTCCGGCTTCTTTGAGAGACCGAATTTCTGCCAAAGCTTCCTCCACGCTGTGCTGGCTGACTCCGCCTAAAATGGGGAAGTCGGGAATGCCTTGGTGGAGATGGGCAACCACCTGAGCTCTTTCTTCTCTTGTCAAATGGCAAAGTTCGCCTGTAGAGCCCATGACAATGAGACCTGAGATGCCGTTGTTCTTCAAGAACTGGGCATGCTGGAGCTGGACATCGAAATCGATGGTTTTGGTGTCTTTTTTGAAAAACGTGGGGACGGGCGTGTAAATTCCTCTTTGGATCATTTTGAAGATGGGTAGACACAAGTTGGACTTGGCTGAAAAATTATACCCCAGATTGTCGGAACATCATTGTTGCGCTCCCCTCCATGCACCCCACAATCATGAGTTTTGACGGTCTGCATGAGTCCGCGTGATTCAGGCGAAGGGTTCGAAACATGATTCCGATGTACCGCTCGTATTGTGTATTGTAGACGGTGATCTGTCCAAGAAAACCCTGGGGACGATAAGTGCATGTTTCAAGCAATGGAAGCAAATCGCTGAATTTTGTCAGGAGCCTTTTAGCCTCTAAAGATAAAAATTTAGAAAGTATTTAAATCCCCAAAAAAGTCACTCATGAAGTACTCTACAATGCAAACCTGCCAATCAATCGCTATCGTCTATTCCAGAAAACCGGTGAACGGTCCCCGGATCTCGTAGTTGTCGTCGTAAATTATGCACCTTATATACAGTCTCTACGTCTCGACTGCATCATGAATGGCGGAGAGTGCCCGTCAAGCCCCACTCACTACCCCGACGCGACGCACAAAAGATTCTCCGAAACGTGGCGCATCTGCGATGGCGCTTCATGTATCAACTATAAATCTGCATAACCGGCCTTTCAAAAATCATCAAAAATGGCATCTGTCTCAACAACAAAAGCCTTCGCTGAAGACGGAAGCCTCAACTTGCAAGAAAGTGAAATCATGCTCAGCGCCAATAAACAAGTCGCTTTGGCCCAACAGGATTTGGATCATCGCCTTACTAAATGGCAGGCAGTGAAAGCAAACCCACAGGCGTGCATATATATCTTGATCTTGGTGTGGGCCCTTGTCACTGTGGGTTATGAAAACCAGGCCTCGGGCATTATTCTTTCGGTTCCGACTTTCAGGAGAGACTTTGGCTATGCTTTCGTCAGCAATGGCGAAACACAGTATATTTTGGATGCACTGTGGCAATCTGCCATTACTGGAGGCGCTTCTGCTGCTTTGGTTTTCGGTTCTTTGATGGCCACTACCATTGTTGACTATACCGGCAGAAAATGGTTGATTACTGCTTGTGTGGCTGGAACCATTGCGTGTGTTGGTGCTGAATTTGCAGCCACCAATATCCAAGTCTTCTTTGTCGGTAAATTTCTCAACGCCATTCTCTTAGGCGTCATTCAGACCATTGGTACGTCCTATGTTGCCGAATTGACTCCGTTGTCTTTAAGGGGTATTTGCACAGTCACAGTGAATCTTTCGTTCTGTGTTGGTCCTTTTATTTGCACAATTGTGGCCTACTTCACTTCTACCAGAGAAGACCGTTGGGCGTATAGAGCCATCTTTTGCTCGCAGTGGTTCTTCGCCGTTACTGCTTCGATTCTCATGTTATTTGTTCCAGAATCGCCCTATCACCATGTTTTGAAGGAGAATGACGAAAAGGCGCTTCGTTGCTTGAGGAAATTTTATCCTGACGGCTCTGCCGAGTCTCAGCTTGCTGTTATTCGTGCTACTGTTGATGAAGCAAAGGTGTGGTCAAAGTCTGGTTCGTGGTTTGAGGTATTCAACAAAAAGAACGCTAAGAGAACGCTCATAGCCATTGCTCCATTCTTGATGCAGCCTCTCAGTGGATTGCCATACGTGATGTCTTACCAGACCTACTACTTCCAGTCCGCAGGAATAACGACCCGTGAGTCTTTCAAAATCAGTTGCGGTGCACAGGCTCTCTCTGTCACTGGAACAATCTTGTCGCTTTTCATGGTTGACCGCTTTGGAAGAAGGTTTATTCTTCTTTACGGAATGATTTCTCTTGCGGTGTTGAACCTTTTGATTGCAGCCTTGGGGTTGGACAAAAACGACGCAAAGCTTCTGCTTGCTTCTGCTGCTTTCATGACAATGTTCAACTTCTTCTACAATTCAGGAATTGGTCCAATTGCCTACGTCTTCAACACCGAAATCCTGACTTCCAGATTGCGGGCCAAAAGTGTCGCTATTGGTGTGGGTGCGTCTAATTCCCTTAACACAATGTGGGCGTTTGTTCTTCCCTACATGTTCAATGCCGACCAGGCCAACATGGGCTCCGCCATTAACTTCATCTTTTCTGGATGCTGCTTTGTTTCTGTGGGTCTTTTCTATTTCTACATGCCCGAGGCCTCTGGAAGGTCCTATGAGGAGATTGATGAGATGTTTTCGACCAAGGTGCCATACAGAAAATGGGCTTCTTACACCACCGCAGTCTCCGTGGAGAGCAAGAAGGTTGTTTTGGAGCAAAGCAAGGGAGAGATGGAGCACGTCGAAGACGTGACTAAGGAGAAGGGTTTGGCTTACGATGAGAAAGCTATAGTTTGAGGTGTAGTCAATGATATTATGTTTTGATGGAATGAGCCATGTAAGCCTTGATTGGAGCTTCGCTATTATCGTTTGCATGGAGATCAGGAAGAAGTAAAGTAATGATGATGCTAGATTGAGGAAAATACGACAGAAGTAAAGCATTACATTAACAAATCCCACCGAAAAGAATACTGGAAAATTAGGAAAAGTGGAATCGGTTAGTGGGTGATTCGCAAAGAGTTTAAATCAGGTGTATTACAGTGAAATACAGTATTAAAAAAGCAAAAAGTCTATTGAAAGATGAGCCTCATGTGGTTCAGCTGGAAGTCGAGTTTGCAGGCATCAAGTAGATGAAGCCAAAATTTTATGACATTACTGCACTAGATTAATCAATAAAGAAGCAAGGAGTAATTGAAGTGAGTCAGAACGAGAGGTTTTCATGCAGCTAGACGGGGTAGCAGATGTAAGCAGCTTGGTGTTGAAGGTTTTCTATATTTTTAATTTTTTTTTTTTTTTTGTATCATCAACCACCAAAGAGATTAAACCACCCACGTCTCCTCAACATTCCCCATAAAATAGCAAATCTAACCAACGGGAAGTCACCTAGAAACTCCGAAAAATGGATCTCGCATATGCGGAAAAGCGCGCCCCTCTTTTGCGGAGGAATATTGTGCCGACACTTCCTCTTCCGATAAATACCCCAGAATTTTAACAAAATGTGAGCCAACAACATACAAATGAAAGTCGAGCACATCTCCTTCAACTTCACAAAACCAGGACCTCTCGAAGGCACCATCGACAGTGCCGCTCCCCCGATTTCCTGGAAATTCCACGGATCAGAGAAAAGCTGGAAACAAACAGCGTACCAAATCAAGATCCGCTTGGGAAATGAGCCTGATTGGACAGTGTACCCTGTGATCAATTCCAGCAACAATCTCTTTGTCAATTGGCCCGGTGAGCCGTTAAAATCCAGATCTTCTTTCGATCTCAGCGTCAGAGTCCAAGGCGAAGATGGAAATTTTTCAGAGTGGAGTGAAACTGTTCATGGCCAAGTTGGATTTTTATCAGACCAGGAACAATGGCCCGCCAAGTTCATAGCTTTGGCCAACCAGCGCCGTGAAGACGGAGAAACCGCCCCAGAGACGTTGTTCCGGAAATCTTTCCACCTCTCTAAGAAGGTAAAGTCAGCTAAGCTCTTCAGCACCGGCTTGGGAATCTACAACATCGAGCTCAATGGGAAAAAGGCCGCCGAGGACTTTCTCAATCCAGGCTGGACCACCTACGAAAAGCGTTTGTTGCATCAGTTCTACGATGTTACCGAATTGGTTCAGTCAGGCTCCAATGTTATCGGAGCCAGAGTTGGAGCAGGGTGGTATCTGGGCCAATTTGGCTTTGACGGAGGAGCAGTGAATATCTACGGCGAAAAGAGGGCAATCAGTTTGTTTCTTGAGGCTACATACGAGGATAACTCCACCGAATTGGTGTGTTCAGATGAATCCTGGAAGGCTTCTTATGGACCCATTGTGGCCGCTGGCTTATACGACGGAGAGACGTACGACGCTACTAAGGAAATCCCAGGCTGGTCTTCTGAACCCTCTGCTTGTGCCGATTGGGCAGGTGTTGATTTGGTTGACTTCGATTTTGAAAAAATCCAGCCCCAGTCTTATCCCCATGTGACTGTCCAGAGAAGAATTACAGCCAGTGTCCTTCCACTCACGCCTAAGGGAAAAACGGTTCTTGATTTTGGCGAAAACATCGTGGGAGTGCCTTGCTTTACCAATATTAATGCCAGAAGAGGATACAAGGTCACCTTGAGATTCGCCGAAGTCATGGAGCACGGAGAATTGGGAACAAGGCCATTGAGAAGTGCCAGGTGCACAGACACATACATCTTCAAAGGCGACGAGAATGGCGAGCTGTACCAGCCCCACTTCACCTTTCATGGATTCAGATACTGCGAGGTGGGGGACCCTGAAAACGTGCTTGATTTGAAAAAGCTTGAGGCTGTGGTGATTTCGACCAACTCCAGACAAATCGGCACCTTCAAGTGTGACAACGCCTTGTTGAACCAGTTGCACAGTAACGTGATCAGAAGCACCAGAGGAAACTTCATAACGCTTCCTACAGACTGCCCACAACGAGATGAACGAATGGGATGGACCGGAGACATTGCTGTATTTGGAAACACCGCTGCATTCTTGTTGGACTGCTCTTCAATGTTGAGCAGCTTTTTAAAAGACTTATGGTGTGAGCAGCAAATCAGAACATCAGGGCCCTGGCCACAGGCTCCTGCTGTGGTTGTACCAGACGTTGTAAAGCATTTGGGACATTTTTGGCAGAACCAGATCAGTGCCATATGGCAGGATTGTGCAGTTATTTTGCCCTTTTCTTTGTACAAGGCGACCAACAACAGAGACTTGTTGAAGCAGCAGTATGAAAGCATGGAAACGTGGATACAGTGTCTTCCAAAATTGGAGGATCAGATGTTGTGGGACAGAACCAACGTCTTTTTGCAATTGGGAGACTGGTTGGACCCAGCAGCACCTCCAGATAGACCTGCCAATGGAAAAACAGACAAGTATCTCGTCGCCAATGCGTTTTTCTACCACGTTTTGACCAGCATGGTGACCATCAGTGAGCAGGTCTCTTCAGAGAACGTTTCCAAATACCAAGAGATGGCCAGAAAGTGCAAGAAAAGCTGGCTCCACGAGTATTGCCTGGAGAAAGGTGAATTGATGAGTGATTCCGAAACTGCCTATTCTCTTGCAATCTGTTTCAACCTCTACGAAAAAGAGGGGCAGGTCCGTTTTGCGGGAGACCGTTTGTCGGAACTTGTCAAAAAAGCCAATTACACCATCGGAACGGGATTTGCTGGAACACCTCACATTTTACCAGCCTTGTTCGGCACAGGCCACTATGAAGAAGCTTTCTCTATGCTTCTCGCTAAAGAATGCCCATCGTGGCTTTATCCAGTAACTATGGGAGCCACAACGATCTGGGAAAGATGGAACTCGATGATGCCTGATGGAACCATCAATCCTGGAGAAATGACTTCCTTCAATCATTACGCTTTGGGCGCCGTTGCCAGCACGATGCACGAAATCATTGGTGGTATTTCGATTGTTGAGCCGGGTTACAAGAAATTCAAGGTTTGTCCACATCCCGGTGGAAACTTGAAGAAATGTCGTGTTGAGCATGAATCTCCATACGGGCTTATTTCATCGCTGTGGGAGGTCTCTGCTGGTGAGTTTACGTTAGATGTGACTGTTCCACCTAATACAACTGCAGTTATCCAGTTGCCTGACGGGAAGTCTGAGGAGCACGGATCCGGGAAGTATACATTTACTTGCAAAGTCTGATGAAAGTCAAGTTGACCTGCTGAGGGCTTTGGGAATTGGACTCTGAGGCGATTCTTGAATACAACAGACTTTGTCATGTCTCGACTGACTCGTCGAGGCCTTCTACCATGAATCGGCCTTTGTTTACTCGCAGCTCTTTGGACCCTAGAAAGAATGAGAACAGGTTTGTTCATTGGACTCAAATTCGATTGAACCCAGAAATCAACTTTTACTGCAAAGACAGCCATTGCCTCAGGGAGTCATATAGCACAAAACTGGAAAAACATGATTTGTTTCAAGAGTCGATACTTTTCAACCCTTATTTTAAGTGCTACCTGACGGGTTGTAGTTTCTTTGTTCCAGCCAATCTTAAAACATTCCTAGTGTATAATATGTGCTTTGCACAGCCATTCTTGTTCATGGTCAACTTTCAATTTTTAATCTCAAGTATAAAAAATAGACAGCATAACCAGCTCAGAAGCCGGATTCCGACTCGGTTCTGAATTTGTTTGGTGCTTCAATCTCGGAACAACTTTCAAAACTCCGCCCTTCTCTCACACGACCAGCTCGTGTCGATAGCGGCATGATCGAAATCTTTTTGGGCTAGAACGTAAGACTCGTAAATATCCCGAAAATTTTTCATCCTTTCCATCTTCATCCTTTACCAATGCCCATGACTAATAAAGTGTGAGTCAAAACCAAAACCACGTTTGGCATCCTCGAGGCGGACCGTGTCACTCAATTAAATCTAACAATATACATTTAAAAATCATAAAAGTACAAATCCTCAAGTCTCCAAAAAAAAAAGGAAGAAAACTCCAGTCCATCGCCCGACTCATATATTACCCCCGCATTCTCAACACTCTCCACATTTTCCACCTACTCATGTCCACACCAATCGACCCAAACACAAACAGAACTTCCAAAGCGTGTACAGAGTGCAAAGCCAAAAAGAAAAGATGTGATAGGGCAATTCCCAAGTGTGGCTATTGCACAAAGAAGGATCTTCTATGTACCTACCAAACGCTCCAGAAACCCGGTCTTCCTTCAGGTTACGGAGCCTCCATGTTGGAGAAAATCACGAGAATTGACCGTCATCTAACGGTAAAAAGCGACCAGGTATCACTGGACTTGCGCTCCATGTCCACCACTCTCCAGTACTTGGAGTCCAAAGTGCTGAAGGTTTTGGATGATTATGTCAGAAAACGTTCCGAAGAAGCGCAAACAAATGCCAATTGGAATGGCAACGGAGAGCTCCAAGTTGAAGAAAACGGAAGCATTGTAGCCCCGAACCCGGATTCACTGAAAACCACTCCTTGTGCTGTACCATCCGTTTCTTTGTTCACTGAATTGGTCGATATTTTCCACGTCAACGTCTACCCTGGGTTCCGTGTGATCCACCCCTCTCTACGGGCTCAGCTTATTGAGGAATACGCCATTCTGCTTTCTACAGACCCCAGTGGTACCGAAGTGCTGCCTCATCTACTAGGAATCGTGTTTGTCGCTGCACCGTTTATCAAACATAGACTTTCAGAGCACCAATTTGACACTTTTCGGACCCATTGTCGCTCCAACATTCTCACAAAATGCATCTCAATCACACTGATCGAGCATCTTCAGGCCATGGCTCTTCTAACTTTCGATCTGTTTGGAAAATCGAATGATCCACTCACATGGAGCTACATAGCCTTGATCTCAGCCGCTGTGATCCATTTGGGCCTTACAAAAGAGCTTGCTGAGAGCGAAATGTGTGTTGATTCCCCAGAAACCCTGATCGACGGACCCACCCCCAAAAAACCAAGAATAATCACCCCCCAAAGCATCTCCCCACTTCGCAAGACGGAAACTCTGTTCGAGGAAGAGTGCAAGCGGAATTTGTTCTGGGAGATATTTCTTTTGGACAGGCTTTCTAGCGTCTCAAACTCGTTTCCATGCAAAATCGACGAAACCGAAATCGAGCGCCAGCTTCCTCTCCGTGAAGATATGTGGACCCAGCTGATGAAATGGGAGAAAGGTCGTAAGTTGAGTGATCCGGACGCTACGAAACTGCAGCTTAATGAAAATCACGACTCGGCTGCTTACTTAGTGGAAATTGTTTCCAAATTGGGCAAAATCCACTCTTTTCTACGGAAACCCTTTGATATCAGCGACGTCAAGCAGGTTTTGGCCTGGCAGATGAAGTTTTCGGAGCTAAATGCCGAAATCCTGCTTTGGAAGAGCCAGTTGCCTGAAACTTACCAGACATTTTTGGACACACAGCAGTTCGCCATGGATAAGGAGCTCACAGTGAAGGACAACTTACTTTTCTCCATCTACCACATGACAATCATCAGACTCCATTCCTCTGTGGGCTACCAAAACTTCGACTCGGATTACATCCTTTTCTCCAGTATGGCCAGATCCAAGTGTCTAGAGTCGGCTCATAACATTGCCGCTTATTCCAAGAAAATCCTGGTATCAGCCGCCTACACTAAAACGGAGCCCTTGGCAATATGTGGACCCTACTATGGCTTCACGATCTGGGTTGCAGCCAGGCTTCTACTTGTCAATGCTATACGATTGGAGGAGGATTACTCTGCAGATTTGGATCAGCTATTACTGGCGCTTTCCCGTATAGGATCGCATTGGAGGAGCTCTGTAAAGTACAAGGAGATCATTGATTTGCTAAAAAAGGAAGAGTCAGAGTACCGAGCCAACGGTCAAAGCGTGTTAACAGTTGACCCGTCCTTGAATATGGAAGGGAATGGTGGAGACTCTCTTCTTTTTCTCCACCCCGAAGGATCCCGTCTTCTTTCTGACATGCGTTTCAATGCCTATAGTCTTGAGTTGATGTTGGCCAAGAAGATCGAGCAATATAAGAAGGACGGAATAACGTTGTCTCCCCACAACCAGGCAGACTTTTCGAACTTTTTCAAATGGTTTCAGATTCCGATCAATGAGCTTCACGGTCTGTCCACGAACACCTTCACTGACTTGTACCTGTCATAAAACTACAAAAACCCTCACCTTAATGTATACTTCTTCGATGTTTCGTTTTATTTATTGACTGTTAAAATTGGCAAATTCAATCACTATGGCAGCTATCCCGGCGGGAAGGCATTCACGCCAACACATTTGGCTGACATTGCTGACTCACTTGTTTCCATTGACTTTTCCATTTCCATTTGCCTCTATTCTCAAAGGTCTCTCTGGTGAAGGCAGCAAAATGTACTCGGCGTCAATCAACTGAACCTTAGGGTTTAAAGTCAAACCAAAACCGGGCTTGTCAAAATCAGCCACATTCAAGAAACCCTTAGTTGGAACTGGCTCATCAAGGAACAAATCACCAAAAACAGGCAACACACTCTTGGAATCTGGAGAGTTGGCAAGGTATTCCTGGAAGGGAGTATTCTGTTGCGAGACAACAAAGTGGTAAGAATATGGACCCGAAGCATGAGGAACCACAGGAATATCGTAAGCAGCTGCCTGAGCAGCTACCTTCAATAACTCTGTCATACCACCAACCCACATGACGTCTGGTTGCAAGATATCGAGATTTCTTCCTTCAATCAACTTGCGGAAACCGTAACGTGTGTATTCGTGTTCTCCAGTCGTCCACTTGACTCTTGGATGAGCTCTCTTTAATAATTCGAAGCCATCGAAGTCGTCAGGGTGCAAAACCTCCTCAAACCAATTGATGTTCAAATCCTCGGTGGCAGTTGCCAACTCAATGGCATAAGGAACCGTCAAGGACATGTAACAGTCAACCATAAGGGGAAAATCAGGTCCAACGGCTTCTCTGTGCTTTCTCAAAAACTCCACATTCTTCTTCAATCCGACATGGCCCTCATCTGGACCGAAGGGAAGAGCAACTTTTCCGCCCCAAAAGCCCATCTTTTTCGCTGCAACAGGGTCACATCCAGTGCAGTAGAAATCAAGTCTTTCTCTTGTGGCTCCTCCAATCATTTTGTAGACGGGCTCGCCACGAATCTTTCCCAAAAGATCCCAGATGGCCAAGTCGATCACGGAAATTACCGCAATCGGCAAGCCTTTCCGCCCGTAGAACATCGACGCACGGAACATCTTGTCCCATAGCAAGTTGTAATCTCTTGGGTCTGCGTCTTGCAAGAATCTCAAGAAATGAGCTTTCACCAACCAACAAGCTGGTGGGCCGCCAAATCCGGTAGCGAAGCCTTTGGTACCGTCAGTAGCCTCAATTTCCACGCAAAAGGAGCCCAAAACGTTGATACCCCAGGAAACTCTAGATTTGCGGTATTCTGGGTACTTCGACATGGGGTTGGAGATATCACTGTCGATAAGCCAGTGTCCGTTTTCGACATTGTGGTAGTCGCCACCGATGCCTTTGCCATCCAAGATGTAGGTTCTCACGGATTTGATTTTGGGGAAAGAGGACATTTTTTGGTTTGGTAGACATGTTTTTCATTTCCACAGCTTCATATATGTCAAAGTCGCAACAATGATGTTCCGCCGGTGAAATGTGGGGTACCAACGCATCCTCCACAGGGCGAATAGCATTGAAACGAAGTGCCACTCGAGACTCAATTTCATCTGATCATCCTCTTGTCATCCCTAAATCTATTGGAAAGTAGAGTATGAAGAAACTTCGAAAGTTGGAGGTCGGCTTTGACCCCGCGAAACATATATCTCGATGCACTGGCTGCAGAGACAAAAGAAATCTGGGGAATCTAAAAGATCAAGGACCTTCATCAAACAAAGACCACAAACGCATTCTTTTCCGCCCTCAAAAATCATTCAATCAACTCGCAAAGTCTCGATCCTAGGTTCCCAAAAGGGCACTTAAGCGCTGTGCTCCACCATTAGATATTAGAGCGCGGTGATTCGGCGCCGCTTCCGCGCTGGGGCATATTGATATATTTGACAGATTACCACCAGCAGGTCTGCTTCGGCGACAAAAATACCCTTTATGTTCAGAAGACTATCGCTGCGTTTACATGCCCGAAACGGGTTGAGAACCAATGCTAGACGGCTCGTTTCCAGCCGAATTGCAGCCTCAGTGAAGCCACACTGGAAAGTTCCAACAGCAACGGTGCTTTTGCTTTCTGCTGCAATTTGGCTCTCACAGCCTGTTGCATTGGCATTGGAGGAGACCCGGGGCGTCACGGTTGAAGAATTGCAAAAACACAGGTCTGCAGAAAGCGTCTGGGTGGCTATCAACGGGAAGGTCTACGATTTGACCGGATTCTTGGGAAGACATCCCGGAGGAGCCAGCATTATTCTAAGTTACGCCGGGAAAAACGCTTCCACCATTTTCAACAAATACCACGCTCCAAACTTCGTCGATAAGTACTTGACTCCAGAAGAGTGCTTGGGTCCTTTGATCGGAGAATTGGAACCAGAGAAAGACATCACCGAGGTGGGAGATAGCGAATTGAGGCAGGAGTACATCGACAACATTCCGCCTTTGTCGGAAATCTTCCGTGTCAACGACTTTGAGTACATCGCCAGAAAAATCCTTCAACCCTCAGCATGGTACTACTACTCGAGTGGTGCAGATGACGAAGTTACGCTTAGAGAAAACCACAACGCTTTTGGTCGAATTTTTTTCAAGCCTCGTGTGCTTGTGGATGTGAGCAGTGTGGACCTATCTACCACCTTGATGGGTCTGCCTGTATCAGTGCCTTTTTACGCTTCAGCTACAGCACAGGGAAAATTGGGCCATCCGGATGGAGAATGCTCAATTGCAAAGGGGTGTGGAAAAGAAGGCGTTTTGCAGATGATCTCCAACTACTCGTCTTACCCTTTGGCGGATATTGTGGGTGCAGCAGAAAAAGACCAGCCTCAGTGGTTTCAATTGTACCATGAGGGCGAGTCCAACTCCAAACTGTTAGTTTCAGAGTGTGACAAGCTTGGCCTTAAGGGAATTTTCGTCACCGCTGACACCCCAGAGCTAGGCCGCAGAGAGAAAGATATGAAACTTCGGGCTGAGATTGAGGCGAACTCTAAAAACCAAGAAGGCTCCACGGGATTCGATGAGCTCAATTCCTCCGTTAGCTACGGCAAAGACACCTCTGTGACTTGGGAGGAAGTAGAAAAGATTGCTTCGTGGACACAAATCCCCGTGGCTGTTAAGGGAGTACAGAGTGTTGAAGATGTGGTCTTGGCTGCTGAAAAAGGTTTCAAGGCTGTGGTCATTTCCAACCATGGCGGTCGCCAGTTGGACTTTTCCCGTGCCCCTGTTGAGGTTTTGGCAGATGCTGTCCCTATTCTCAAGGAGAAGGGTTTGGACAAGAAAATGGACATCTTTGTGGATGGAGGAGTAAGACGTGGTTCAGACATCATCAAATGTTTGGCTTTGGGTGCTAAAGGTGTTGGATTGGGAAGAATCTTTCTCTACGCCAACTCCTGTTATGGCGAGGAGGGTGTTAGAAAAGCCATCGAGTTGTTGAAGGCTGAAATGATCTTAGACATGAAACTTTTGGGTGTCAAGAAAATATCAGACCTTGGTACACAACACTTGGACTTGAGAAGTCTACACAGAAGGGTTCTGCCTAGGGATACTCTGTACTATGAGAATTATGAGCCTTTGAGTCCTCCAACCTTCCGGCACGAACGTTAAGATCCCCTTGGCCAAAAAACTTTTGGGAGGGCGGTTTTGAACTTATCGATCGTCTGTGATGGCTAACGTCGCTGAATCTTTAAAGGGATTTCGAAAGGTAAGGAGATGGAAGTTTGCATGTTTTAGATGTTTCGAGAGCCCACTAAGAAGGGCTAATTGTTGAAACTCCTCAATCTTGTGTGTGACCAGGTTTTCATGGAAGCCGTTAAAAGTACATATTCAATATAGTCAAAAAAAATTAGAAGGCTGCGGCTTGTGGTTGGAAGATCCCGCTTATGTGGGATGAGATGTCGCTAAAGTTCAAGGCAAGGTATCTCGGCAAAGTGTGATCTATTCAATCTTGCGAGAATGCGGAATCGCGAGCACCGAGCCCGATTTGATGATATTAATTCCGTAAAATTTTATGCAAGGGTCCCGCAGTTGCGTTAGCTATGCGTATACTCTTGCATAGCCGATGAGAGAGTACTAAAGAAGATGCTTATTTCCATTTTATACACTCCATCAATTGAGGAACCCTGCTCGATTATAGACAGGGCAAAACCAGCTTCAATTTTTCCCGGTGTTTAAACTATACATTGAAATTCCATTCTGAGGGTTCTTCCTCATAGAGGGTTCAGCTTCGAACACCTCACTCAACCCCACACTCTGAAGACCAAAAAGAGCAGAAAAGGGAATAGGTCAATCTGTCGTGAAGAGCTGTCAGATATCGACGGGTTGTAGCAGATTTCTGTTGCACCGGTCTTCCATTGACCTCAAGTTTCAGTGTTGCACCTCAGTCGTTCTGTGTCAAAACTATACCCGTGATTACCCCAGCTGCACCACAACTCTCTCTATCATCGTGTTTCATTACACGCTGATTAGGAAATTTTGTAGATTCCGTCTACCGAATGCTAACGGCCTTCTATTAGCTGGGCATTGAGAATCGGATCATACATACTTTTTTCGTCACTATGGGAGCCTATGAAGCTCAACGGCTTTTTTGTATCAGCTTTATTCCAGCATGCTGCAAAAATCCTCTCAGTTGATATGAAGTGACGAAGGGCACAGGTAATGATCCACTTTTATAATACTAAACATTTTGTCAGTTTTATGGGGTCTTCATCATCTGAGAGGACTATATGCTCCAACTCCGGCTATCTCAATTCAAACCAGTATCATTGGCCCGAATTTTTACCTGAGGACCCTCTCTTGCCAAAAAAATATTGTAAAGCTTGAGGTGTCAATATGTAAACGACTGAGAAAAACAAAAACATAGCGACCATATTCCATGTCTGGTTTAAATAGACGTCGAGTGCCCCCAAACAGATAGCAGCGATGATGGTTATGTCGTCTCTCACCCCAACACATACCATAGTAATGAGCACAGATATATAGACAAGGGTGAATAGTTTTTTCCAGTCATAGCACTCGGTAAATCTTTCTGGTTCGTTAAGGTTTAGCTTGGGCATCGGGTTTCTTGGAGCCTGGATAATATGTAGATGTAAAGTTGACTAATTATGCTCTTTAAAAATCGCGCCGATTGAACGATCCCACTATATGTACGTCATACTGCATTAGTGACAGCCCCACCCCCTCTTTTGACAGCTTTGACAATGATGAGCTCCAGGTCGAGCATGTGCATTATTTTGCCATATTTTTCAAAACGAATGGCTCCCTCTCGAGATACCAGTGTAAAGTGTAAAACATTAGAGAATCTAAAGTACTCGGGCCTATATTCGTGGACTTCATAACTCCTTTGTCATTTGTTAGGTACTGGCACTTCTGGCCAGAGATTGTGCCTCGTGTGTACTACAACGTCTAAAGCTAGGCTTTTGAAACCAGGTTTCTCCCCAAGATATTATTTACCATCCCTTACTCACCTGAAACCACTCCTTATTCCGTGGGCTATGCAAGGACGACGCCTTGCAACAAGTTAAGGTTTTTTAAAGAAGTATTTACTTTAATTTGCTGATTCGTAAGATTCTAAGCTTGTAACCTAACATCATTAGAATCATCTATTCTTTTGAAATAGTGAGAAATTGCGCGTAGAATTCGCAGTTGTTGCAACAAGGTCAGATCTTCACGACAACAAGTGGAACCGCAAAGGAGCCAGAGTAATGAACAGAAGTAATACAAAACTTAAGAAGCATAAGAAAATTGTCTTGCTTTATTTCCTCTTTTCAAGATTGTGATTTTTAATGACAACTGAGAAAGGGTTTTTGTTACTTACTCAAAATCACATAGCGCGAGCAAAATAGAAGAACAGGTACTTTTCTGAGAATAACCAAAAACGAGTACTAAATTTTTGTCGTGCTACTTTCAAATTGTAGGTAAGAGGATTGTAAACCAAGAATCTGGAACCTGATAGGAAATTTTAGCTCTAGTTAAAATTGTATAGGGCTTTACATTTAAGTCTACTCTTTAAGCACAGTAAAAACCTGAAATCGTTAGCAAAAGGTACTCTATGTTAAGGTTACAAGCTTGAGGATCCTGTGAATTGTCACGTTGTAGTATAGAACTACCCAGAGACGCTTCACATATGGGCAGGACTTCGTCGTATTATAGCTCATAGGTTAGCGAGAACTGGAGTTTTGCGTCACAATTCTCGTCTCAAAGGGAGATGAATCCACAGAGCCAGCGAGAATTATCTTTGAACAGGTCATGCATGGCGCCGTCATAGCTAAGTCACAATAATATCGCTCCTCATGATTCTATCAAAGGCAAAACCATTGCAAGAAGAACCCTGGAGACCAACAGGCAAACGCAACAGGTCAGATTTTATCGAAAGCAGCTTGTGAGCCCACTCATGGTTTTTGGTGGCTTCTATCTCCTGTACTTCTTGCTGCAATGATAGTGCTTCTATCGACGGCATATCTTTTTCGTCTCCGTTGAGGATATTTAATCTTCTCATCCGGTTCCCCAATCTGTAAGGTTTTGTTTGCGGACTGATCTCATAATATACGCCGTCAGAATGGCTTCAGAATCTGCTTCAATTTTTCTTCATAATCCCAGCAATCACATACGGCTTTCTTGAGGATAGACTCTGAGCT
The DNA here is from genome assembly GCA_030579055.1 of Candidozyma chanthaburiensis. Taxonomy (NCBI): domain Eukaryota; kingdom Fungi; phylum Ascomycota; class Pichiomycetes; order Serinales; family Metschnikowiaceae; genus Candidozyma; species Candidozyma chanthaburiensis. Next base: position 164,684 of record JAKUAA010000025.1, read on the forward strand.
GGACATCTGCATCCTCAGCATTAGCCAATTACTACCGAGAGCTTCCAATCGCCAACAAAAGAAGTTGTGTAACTAAATTGTATTTCGTTCCTTTCTCTCGATTCAACACCCACTTCTCTAACATGGAATCAATAGCGATGTAAGTATTACCCTAAGTTACGACCTGAAGAGCTTTCACATTCTTTAAGGGCACAGACCGTATTCAAATATATTGACGCCGGGGCATTATTGGCCAGGAGCACAGGCCAGGAGCACAGCGCAGGAGCATTGGCCAGTCAATTTGACAAAACTGGGATAACTGTCTTCCCAGTAAAAAACTTCTTTGTCTCTTAGGTCCAATCAAAGTAGAAATTCTGAGATACACTGACGAAGAAGTCCCCAGCGTCTTTGTCAGCAACTGCTTCCGAATTCTTCACGGCTAGATTAATGTAAGAAGGGGTGTTTAGGCGTCCAAAAAAGTTAATCCCCCCTGCTTCACCAGCGGAATTTATTCCAGTCGAAATAATTAGGCTGACACGGGAAGGTAAAATTGGGTGCGGTGCAAGTTCGGAAAAACCGAGAGAGAAAATGGCACAAACGCCTTTAGAAAGCTCTCGGCCCAATGGAGCAATGCCCGAACAAAGCTTATTGCCCCTTGTCCAAAATTTGGGGTTCCTGTAAAGATTTTGCTTCAGGCTCAACTAATAAGGCTCGGTACATACATTCACCGGAGTCTGGACCTTTAATGTGCTCCAAGGCACCCAACAATGTTTGCAATTGGGGAAATCGCTATCGGCGCGCCGATAATGTAGGTATTCGTAAAAGTGGTGTGCTTTTCGGTTGTGAAGTGGGGCAAGTCGAGGTTTCCATGCATCTCGGTTAAATAGATATCACCAATGGGTTCAGGTTGAGGCAGTGCCAAGGCCAAGACGGGAGTGCCTACGGATATTGGGTCTAAGAACAAAGATTTTTTTCATTTTCATTTTCAAGGAGTACATTCACAGATTCTCGAGCACACAACAAAGAATCGGAAAAACCGAGTCACTCGGCATCAAAGGCTCTCATTATCGAGGTTTTTTTTTTTTTGCTTGGTCAAGAGCCCTGTTCAAAGCAAGGCTGTCCGAAAGCATTCCTCTCCCTGTTCTGCTTGAGTTGTTTGAATCACGCACCCACTTCGTAAAATCGCCAGCCTCACATTAGCGAGACCCTAAGATTTTCCTCGCATTTGACAGTGGAATAAACGCACGAACATCACAAAATTTAGAGACCTAATAAACCTAATAAACAGATACATAGTGAAAATCGACCTTTTTTTTATTTTTATAAATTGACTCTGGAAGTACAGGTGCCAAAGCTCATGATACTAGGCGTGTTATTGCAGACGCGGGGTATGTATAACAGACTAAGTTACACAAACCCCACACGCCGCACTTCGATACAATAACAGGTCCTACATATCGTTTTGGGTTATTATTCTGTACCCCACAAGCCCCGCCTCACTAAAATAACAGCTCGTACATGTTGTTTCGGATTATTGTCTCGTATTCTTCCAGTTCTTGATCGAAAATTTGATACCTAAAGAGCTGAACCAAAAGCAAGATTGATAGTTTGTTAATGTACTAGAATAATCATGGCGGGTTGCTTAAATCGATCAATTGCTGCTTACCCAACCAAAGGGGGTGCTGGCGAAAAGATGCAGCCTCCCCTCCATTAGGGCCAACTGCGTAAAGTTTGGACAGCATGATGTGTAGAAAAGTGTCACTTGCAGGCCTTTGGCTCCGAAGCGGCATCGCCGATAACCCTGTATTGCTCCACTCAGGCAAGCAGCGGAGCCATAAAAACTTCCTCTTCCTCGTGTCTTTCATTTATTCACCACAACATGTTTTTTAATTTTAAGCCCTCTCCGATTGAGGATATTGTGGGCCAGGCGATCGCCCAAGTTCTTCCTGATCATGGAAAGATGTGGTTCAGGGTGAAGCATTTGCTTCTACTCAATATCATTTTGATAGTGCCGCTCCTTTCTGCAGCCACAAATGGTTATGATGGCTCTTTGATGAACGGTCTTCAGTCAATGGAGGAATGGAGAGATCAGTTCAACAGCCCAACCGGAACAATGTTGGGTTTCGTGAATGCTGCTCAGAGTGTTGGAGGTTTCGTGGCTCTTCCCTTTGCCGGCTATTTTTCTGACAAACTCGGTCGTAAGTGGGCTTTGATAATTGGCCTTACTGGTGTCGTCATTGCGACCATAATCCAAGCAACCAGTCATAAACTCGGCCAGCTTATTGCATCTCGGTTTATTGTTGGAATTGCAGGATACATAGCCATTCAGCCAGCTCCATTGCTTATTGCCGAGTTATCCTACCCAAGTTATAGAGGTAAGATGACATGTTTGTACTGGGCGTTTTATTACTTGGGTGCTATCTTGGCTGCTTGGACTTGCTTTGGCTGCAATGGTCGGGGTGATTCCTGGGCCTGGCGTATTCCTTCTATTGTTCAAGGCGCATTCCCAGTGGTCCAATTAATATTCATCTACTTCCTTCCTGAAAGTCCCAGATGGCTTGTGTCCAAAGGACATGTTGAAGAAGCTAGGCGTGTCTTGGTCAGATATCATGCTGGCGGAGACGAGGACAGTCCCCTTGTTGAGACTGAACTTCTAGAGATCTCTTCTGCTTTGGACATGGAGAAAGCAGCTCGAGAGACTACTTGGAAATCCCTTGTTGCTACTCCTGGAAACAGGAAGCGTACTTTCATTGCTTTCACTGTGGGAATTTTCTCCCAGTGGTGTGGTACTGCTGTCGTATCCTACTACTTTACCTTGGTTCTCGACACCATCGGTATCACTTCGTCGACAATGCAAACATTGATTAATGGCTTCTTGCAAATCTTCAATTTGGTGTTTGCTACTTTGGCTGCCTTGTTGGTGGATTTCTTTGGAAGAAGATTCCTCTTCTTGTGGTCTGCAATTGGAATGCTTATCTCATACATTATTTGGACTATATGTTCGGCTATATTCGACCGCACCAAATCCGTTGCAGCAGGAAGAACCGTGGTGGGTTTCATCTTCATCTTCTTCTTCCACTACGATATTGCTTACACACCGTTGCTTATGGCCTATCCAACTGAAATCTTCCCATACTCCTTGCGTTCGAAAGGTGTCACGATTTGTCTTGGTACGACGTCTGCATCCTTAATCATTTTGGCCTTTTGCAACTCCATTGCTATGGACAATATTGGATGGCGCTATTACATTGTCTTTTGTGTCATTATTTTCATCTGTTTGCTCAACACCTACTTCTTTTACCCTGAGACGAAGGGATACTCCTTGGAAGAGATCGCCGTCTTGTTCGATGGAGAAAAGACGATCGACTTGGAGATGATGTCCAAGGGCAAAGTTGAGCAATTAGACGAGGGCGATTTGGGCCTTCTGCTGTCTGGGAAAAAGACTCCTGAGGTTGAGCATTTGGAGGATTCAAGCTCAAGAAGCTGAGAATGAGAAATGAGATTGGTAACGAATAGTTTCCTAATTACGTGAATTATGATGAAGCCTTGTCTGTACATTTGTAGCTCGAAAATGGTGAGCTTGTCACCGTCATTAGTAAAGGTTCGCATACATTTCGACATTCTGGATGAGGCAGCTTTTGCTAATTCGGCAATTGCGCAATCATAATAAATAGCGTAAAGTGTTTGCTGTGTCCAGACTTGACCCAGGGATTTTGTTGAATTCGCCCAAAGGTAATGATGGTAGTTGCGTTCTTCCGAATTTGGAATCCTCTCGAGTCCAAGAAGCTGACTTTTCTAAGGTCACTCTGTTGTTCCTGGCCTGTTCATAGTAACATCAGTCCAAGTTTGGAATTACCATGTTAGCCATTGATTTATCAGAATACAGCTCTTCATCGAGGATCGCTATTTATACCATTACATGCGGCTCGTTTGGCGGACTTTGAGTCGTGCAAGAGTTGTTGTCCCCTGATACCCGTTCTAACGTGAATTCTATGATTCCTCCGTTATTCCAACGGCACTCGCGGTTGAAACCATAACTTACAAGCATAGTAAAACAAAACAGTTACTATAAACATCACTTCTTTCCAACGATTTTCTTGAAAAAATTCAAAATGTGGTCGTTGTCGTCGTTGAAGACCACTTGGGCCTTCTTCTTGTCTGCACCATTGATACCCTTCTCGATGTCCTCGGGGCCCTCGTCAAGAGCCATACCATCTCCCAACTTGTGGTCTCTCAACAAGAACACAAAAACGAGCAATGGCACCAAGAGACAAATGGCCACAATACAAAGCTGTCTTTGCAACTCGGCATATGCAAGCACCACTGCTCTTCTAGCGGGCGTACCCCAAGGATTTGTTTTAATGAACTTGTATGGGGCCTGGTAGGCAGGTAAAGCAAGCTTCGTGTCCACGCCCAATTCCTCCATCTTGGACTTGATGGTAGGGTACATTTTCTGAGTCCAGATAGCACCAGAAACACAAGTTCCGATTGCACCGCCGATGTTGTAGATGGCAGCAAAAAGGGCAGTCACTGTGGCCATGTACTCATAGTTAGTACAAGACTGGATGGACACACCAACAGCTCTCATAAAGAACCCAGTCGCAAAACCATCTATAACAAAAGCAGCGGCAACACCATCTCTGTAGTATTTCCCGTTGAATCCATCGTTGTCTCCTCTGAAATGCACAAACAAACCCATGGCCACAAACAACATACAATTCCCGAAGAGAATGAAGCCTTTGGTTCTTCTCACTCTCATTATGACCAAGCCAAGAATAGGCAAAACTATTGAGGACGTGAAGCCACTCAAATGGGGAGTTCTTGTAGCAACAACCTCGCTAGCGTTCATCCCCACCAAAAGCACAGGGTACGCATATGCACCAGGCATACCAGAAGCGAAAGTGTTCAACACACCAATACCAAGACCAGCCCAAACGCCTCTATCTCTCAAAACAGGGAAAGGCACCATGGGAACCCTAGCCCACTTCATTTCCCAGACCACGAAAACAGGAATCACACAGAAACCAAGCACCACAGGAACAATGATTTCTGCTTTTCGCCACTTGGAGTGGGTACCACCGGCCAAAGTCAAAGGCACCAAGATCAAGCCGAAAATGGCAATAAGAAAGAAGCAGGCCATGATGTCGACTTCCCAGAAGGTCTGCTTAGCCTTGATATAGCACCATTTCCACGCGAGGCTGATATTTCCCCAAAGTTTGTTTCCGCCGCTGGCAAGGTACTTTCTGCTGTTTGCCTGGGCAGCATTGAGTTCTACCTGACTTTTCTTCTCATCTTGGCACAACTGCTTCCATTCAGGGAGCTTGCGGACTTTCCACTTCATGTAAATAAAGCACGACAAGAACGGAATACACGCACAGGGAAAGACGAATGCCCACATACCAATACCAAAGTGCCAGCTGTACTTGTGCAACACTGAGGCTACCATCTCACCACTGGACCATGTGGAAATGATTGTGGGAAGGGAGATGAGCGAAATGGACAACAATCTGGCTTTCAAAGAAGCAGCATCCTGGGAACTGATCTGGAACAAAATTCTGGCACCAGCAAAACCAGCTCCGTAGAGCACAATGCCACCAGCATATTTCTCAATGGTATTAGCCTGGGACATAATGATAAGACCCACCACACGAAACACGAGCCCAAGAAGGAATATCTCAAAACGGCCAAATATGTCCGATAATCTAGCAAAAGCAGGCAACGAACTAGCAGACACAACCGCACGAATAAGCGAGACTGTCGACATGAGCGAGTGCTTCTTATAGTCACTAGTGGCGTATCCAATGAAGACCCCCGACACAGACATCTCCACAATAGAAACATACATGCCGATGAAAATCGAGAAGAAGTAGAACGCCTTGATGTAGACATTGTCGAGCTGGGCCATCAACATCTCCAGTTTTCTGATACCATACGACTTCTCCAACACTTTGGAGTCTCCCGAGTCAGCAGAAGAGGTCGAATTTTGCTTGGTCAACTCCACGGACAGCCTGAAGGCTTTGTCCTCTGAGGAAGAGCGGGTTGCAGCCATCTTGTGATGGAAAAAGAATCAGAACATTTGGCCCTCTTTTATACCTCGTTGAGTTAGGAGCCTGGAGACGCATGGCTGGCCTTTTGCAGCCATCTTTTTGACACTGACGCCGCACATAGTCTTGACAGGCTTTTGCAGCCAATGAGGGAGCGTAGTAAGGTGCCGAGTCGGTTGATCTGCCACAAGCTGCGTCGCCATAAGGCCTACTGCATGCACTGTTTCAATGTAATCCTTGCCAAGCTTTCTTAATTTAGCAAAATTAGTATGGTAATTCCCTTTTCTCCGTGTCCCTTTGGCATTTCTCCGTCGGACTGCACAATCTGACAGAAATTCCTATTGTGTACAAGCGCATCTAATCACTGTATTCAGGATAACAATTGGTCGGAAAAATCCCGTCGGCGCCATGAAGAGATCGTTTTTGTCCATGAATGGACGTTTCTTGTACTTAAGACCGAGGCTTCAAATCTGCTAATGCACCTCGAGAGCAGAAGAGCTGCTTATTGGGTGAAAAGCCCCGGTTGACTGCCTTAGCCAAAAGGTGTATAGACCCTTGCAGATGGAAATGAGGTTGTAGCTCCGTTACGAGGGACTAATTTCTTGGCGAGGGCTTTGTGGTCGCAGAATAGAGACTGGACTGAAGGGAAGTGCGTTGTAGCTTGACTTTGGATTGGCCCTTTTGATCCGAAGAATGCCTTCCGATGGGTTGTGATTTACAGTATTCTTGCAACGGAAGACATTAGCAGAGTATCGAATGTTGCTGCAACAAAGTCACTACATCTACAGTTTCGAGCCCGTCTTCTGGGACGTGGCCGAGGCAAGATTGGGGAACGGCTGGGAGATTTTGGTTTTTGGTCAAGAATGTCCAATCTGCTAAATCAAAGCACTTCGAAAAGTCTGCGGTATGGTGGGACTAGTTAAGATGTCGTGTGAAGGTAAAAGCCAAATATCCATCGCTACATGTTCCGTTGATGGTTTCGCCAAGACATGACGCACAGCGGTTTAATTAGCGCCGCATTGTCCGAACTAGACCCTAATGGAATCGAAGTTCACCGCTGACGAGATAATGGTTTGATCGTTTGCTTCTGCTTCTTTGGGAACTTTATTCTTGCGTGCACCCTTGCCGATCTGCAAATTATAGTCAAAAGAAATAGAAAGTGAGAGGAAGCAAGATGAAGAAATTACGTGAAGCATGGCTAGTCCGGAATACTTGCGACTTTAATGTTGTTGCATTTGGCATATAATCTGACCTAGCCGATTATCGATTTAGCTGCAACATTCCAATAAAAATTGATTACATGGTTTCATGAGCTTTCTAGAGTCCGACTATAGTTGGTTACAGCAGATTTCTTTGAGGGCCAATGTCATTTTTATAAAAGATGGGTCTCTCTACCAAGTCGAAAGCTTATGTCTCAGCAAATTCCACCATCAATGAAGGATATTTCTGATCATCTAAGCAATGGTGCACATGAACTACCCAGCACCACGTACAGCGTGCTTGTTCAAGCTGTGTCCTTTGGAGCCTTGTTCTTGTTCTGAGTACTTTGAGTGGCCCTTTCAATTTCCGCTTGATGGTATTTTGGGCAGACAGTTCCTACTTATGTCAGTTCCTGGATTTTAAAGTGGAGGCTTTGATCGTCTGTCTTTGAAATCGTCAATCACTCGGTGTTTCATGAAATTTGGAAGGAGCAATGACAAGAAGATTGCGAGTGTCTTCAAAAGAGCCCAGCTCAGAGTAAGAAGGTTAATCAGCTTTGGTGTTTTTAATGATCGGCATTCGATTTGTGTCAGCCTCGTCGCCCTCTGAATTCTGAGTTTCTTCCAAACATCGCGGGTCTCAATGCTTTTAGATACACATTTGATATCTTACGATAAGCCGCCAGATTCTAATCAGCCAAGGAAGGTGGTTGAATAATTGAAGTCATTGATGTCTAAAAAAAAGTTCAAAGAGAAACCAATCTCGGAAACTTGCCCCAAGCACACACATTTTTCGAAACAAACACTCATAATGACCAACCATGAAATGCATATTGAATTAGTAAATATGTACAAATATAGACCGTAAGTATTAATATATATATATTCTATCAATCTTCTGATTTCGAAAGATATTTTTAAAAACGCATTCCTGTTGCCCGTCTACATTCGCACTGAATTTACGAAATGAGAACCCGTTTTTTTGGAATTAGCCACTAACCAAGAATTCTTTAGCTTTCGAAAGTCAAAAACCCTTCAGTAATGTGAAAAGGTACATAGGAGGGACTGGCTTTTGATTTTCCGTTCCCGTTAGTAGGAAAAAAAAGTAGATGTTGCTTCTCAGTAACTTATCTATCACTCTCAAACCGATAAGTTCATTATCAAGATACGATTAACAGAGAGAGTAGTGTTTACAAAGATCCCATGGGGATCAATCTCACTTTTGAATTCAAAGATTCGAGTATACATATGTTTACGGCGAAGGACATTAGTTTTGGAAGACGGCTCATTCAAGAGGAACTTTGCCTACTCTTGCAACAATCAAATTTCGCTGGATGCAACGACTTCACAGGCTCCCCGCCTAGAGTTTATTTCTTTTTTTATAGTGCGTACAGAAGAACATATCTGCCGAAAGCTGTCAAGTCTGTTCCTGTACTTGAAATATATCTATAGATGCGGCTCCAGGCGATATCTTGCCTTTCTTCGACAAAAACTGGAATTTGTGTTATTGAAAGGAGAAACCATTACAATGCAAGTCAATATGCTGAAACCCCCCTTCTATCTTTCTGAACTCCCAAAATAGTTGAGAGCCCGTTTACCTATTGTGCGATGCTAGAGATTTTTGAAAAAGTGCTCACCTACTCGCGTACCGTTTGGTAGATCAGTCTCATGGTTGTGCCTCCAGATATGAACTGAGATCAGATAAAGCTATCCAGTCTCGGGTTTAAATACATGGTTTCAGTACAGGCTTGCCCATATTCACGGAATCTCTTTTCAATTGACAGCCAAATCCACTTGATAAAAAAGCACAAACATCATGAACTTTTGATATACTATCGTATTGTCTGGTCTCATTGACTGTATTGGGTCACATTGATTCCAAGACTTCACCTGATGTGGAGGTTGTTTCAGTAAATGTATCTGGATTGAAAACTTCCAGTATGTAGCTAATAGCATCTTCCCTCGAAGCATAAATATCAGCATTGACATCGTTCCAAGAATTTTTCAAACTTTTCCATTCGTCACCGACAATGCTCAGCCATGTACTTGCATGGGATGTCTGGGTTTTCTTAGGGATGTCTGGGTTTTCTTAGGGGATGTCTGGGTTTTCTTAGGGATTTTCTTAGGGATGTCTGGGTTTTCTTAGGGATGTCTGGGTTTTCTTAGGGATGTCTGGGTTTCTTAGGGATGTCTGGGTTTTCTTAGGGATGTCTGGGTTTTCTTAGGGATGTCTGGGTTT